>BCLG01003203.1:41162-57587 GCA_001602295.1 Zoysia matrella
TTTACATGTCAAAAGAAAAGACCAAACATCTCTGTCCAGAAGAAAAATGCTCATTAACATCTGAATTAGCATACTAGAAAAGGGAAGGTTGATTGATTTACGTGATCACAAGAGAAACCTGTATGACCAATCCAAGATAGGATTCACCCTCATAAATGGAGGCCACCCAGGTGAACTTGGTGAGAACTGTTCTTGACCAACCTATAATTCAAAGTTGTAAATATCACTGGGTCTATCAAGATACCAAAAAGTAAAATGTATTGTAAATGCCAATGGGTGTTAGTATTATGATTTGCAAAATAATAGGTTTGTGTGTTCTTCAATAACTACTGAGCAATGGAACATGGGAACTACCGCATTTGGATCACCAATTCTTGTGCCAATGAAAATTGCTTTAGTAGGCTTCTCTTTCAGTAGACCTTCTAAGCCAGACTTGAAATCTGATCGGATAGTTTCCAATGGCAAACCATAACTGTAGAGATGAAGGATGCAAAATAAAAGAGGGATATTTCATTTGGTTTCACTATAAAAAGGATGAAGGAAGCAACTGAAAAGAATAGCAAATTCTTACATTGAAACAGTCTCATAAGTGAATGAGTTGATTTCAGGGAATGCACATGGACTCTCGAAATAGATGGTGCGCACAGGACAGTTTTGGACAGCATCAAATTGGGGTCCATCACCAGAATCTTTTTTGTAAAGGTAGTAACCAGCCCTTATTAAATGCAGGAGTACCTATTGATATATAACATCGATACAACATCAATTTACCAAGAGATATTAGCTATCACTGAACATACAGATAGACAACTAGCAAAAAAGAACATAAATATACTTACAGTCGAATCTTTCCCACCATTAAAGCTGAATGCAACTTCTTCAAACCTGCGAAATGAAAATAATGATACTTAGACAGCTGCTAAGAGTCATGGCGTTCAATTCCCACCCTTACCCCAACCAGCAAAAATATAAAGAGGATTATGAAGTGCCTTGTACTAATTGCACATTTCGAGGACATCTACCTTTTATCCTATTTGACACGTGGAGGAGAATGAAAGGTTAACTGTTTTCACCCACATATTCAATGAAGATATGGAATGCTCAAAGAAGATTGCATAGAAGGATGACAGCATCAAGCTACGAATCAATCATGATGGCCTTGTGGTTTCAATATCATCCCTAAAGGTTCACATTGACTTGACTACAGTTCCAAATAGTACCTTTGAAACATAGCTACAAAATTCTTCTCAACATAACGCCTCGTAAAAGTAACAACTGGTGCCTTGTCCTGGGGACTTACGTAAGAACAGCCAGAAAAAAGGTCTGACTAAACTGCAAAGAAAACAATGCACCTACTTTATGTTCAGGACAACAACTGTAGTCATCCACTTCTGAGGAAATGGATACAAGGGGCTGTTTGATTTTTATTGGTCTTTGCCCAGCCAATGTGACAGCTCACAAAAAGTTGGTGTTGCTTTTCTTTGCCCGTGTTACACGTGTGATTTGGCGAGAAAAACACTACCATTGGTAGCATGGCCGTTGGCTTGCCAAAACAAGACATCAATCCAAAACGCCAGCCAAAGCATCCGTTCAACGACAAATTTTGGAAAGGTAGCCATCAGTGTCAATCCAAATGAACCCTATGTTAGTGACAGAACCCAAATACTGACTGCATTAATTATCAACTAAAAATGCAGGTCTGGCAGTAGCAGACAGTCCAGAGTGCCTGGCAATTGCACAATCAGGTAAGCAGAAACGCTATCATGACCACATTTCGGATCGAACAGCTGCTGCACCAGACAGTTTGAGATCTACTCCATCAGCACGTGTCAGCTCGATCCTGCCGCGCAGGCATCCCCCAGACGGTTCCCCAAACACCAGCCTAACTCTTCACTGGGTCACCCAGCCCATAACAAACCCACCCGCACATCACGGCGGGATGAACGCCACCTCAATCTCGCACTTGCTGAATCCCCGACCCGATCGCGCGCGGGGAGAGCGCCCCCTACCGCGAATCTGAATCGCCCCGGTGGATCGCTGTGGAACCAGTGCACTATGACTGGCCAGCGCGAACCCAAATCCGCGCGAGATAAGGAGGCGGGGGGTGCTTACGGGTAGAGCGCGAAGGCCCGCTGGACGACGTAGACGGCATTCGCGTACTTGGTGCGGAGCCGGCGGTCGCTGCTCCCGCGCACGGCCTCGTCGATCTCCATCCTCCTCGTCCTCGTCCGACGAGGCGGGCGGTTGAGGAGTGGAGGGAGGTTGACGACGGGAAGGGAGGGAGGCGTGACCCTGCTGCCTTGCCGAGTGAGGAAGAAGGGGTGAAGGACGCGGAGAGAATCGTAGGGGGATCAAACTGGTGACGGGAGCAGGAAGCCTCCAAAGGCTGCGGTGGATAGGCTGCGAGTTTCGGATGCGGCCTGTTTATGCGTTGGATCTTTTCGTTCCCCTTCGTATTTTCTTCCTAATTCCGCGGGCGGATCCGATCTCCGTGGACCCGGAGCGGCGCTGACGTGGTGGAACGGAGGCCCTCGTTTCTTGTTGCTGAGATGGCGGTGTTGCACTGACGTGATGGACGAAGACCATGGTTACGCTGCCTCCTTCCACGGAGGCAGTATCATTTTCTTGGTGCATAATAATTTTATGGCGAAACCTTTGACTATTCAAAATATATGGCATACTATTTTTTAATAGCAATTGAAAACACGTGCAGTCAAATAATTTGCAAGATCATAGCCCATTTTAATATTGGATGTGTTCGGTTGTAATTTGATAGCGGGCTGTGGCTGCACACGTCGTAGATCCAGAGCAATTTTCTACCGTGAGCTGCAGCGGCAGCCGAAACAACAACCGTTTGTAGCTCTTCCGAACAAACCTATTTATAACACCTCCGATCCAAATTCTAGTCAAATCTGTCGTTAAAATTTACCAGGATAATGTTTTATCCAGCTCGGCAAAAAAAAATGCAATGAATCTTTATTGGCATCTTCAATTTCCTACTGTATTGAAGGATCATTAGTATCTGATGATTTGAAACAGGAGGTTTTCGAATTTTTGCAAGTAAAAATAATGTGCTTCGAAAATTTGTCCTTAGACTATAAATCATAGATACAGATAGCTTCATATATCATTATAACAAATTTATTAAAAAAACAACGTTTTAAGTCCTAAATATATAAATTTCTCCGAAACGGTAGTGGCAGCAATAACTTGGTGGCAATGAGCTAAACTATTCGTTGCTGTTACAGTCCTACAGATGTAGAATACAGTAGTTCATGTACTCCTATAAAAGAGCACAGCATAAAAAAAACACGTGTCCGATGCCCCGTCAATTCCGTGATGTTGACCTGTTCGGAGATCTGGCTGAAGTCCAGGAGATCAAGCCATGTCTGACCAATGGCTGGGCCTGTGTTTGACGGTGCCCTCGCCAAAGCCACCTGAGTCAGGCGTCGGTCGTGGCCAGGCGTTCGAGGGCTGTGATATGCGCCGGAGCAGGGGCGAGTCCGCGAGTGCTGGGCAGGCAGCATCCTACTTCTCGTGGTAGAAACGCGTGTGTGCAGGGTTCTGGCTGGTGCGGTCTTCGCTCGGGCGGCACACGGTGACGCGCGCCTCCGTCGACGCCTTCCCCATCGCCGACACTTGCTCTCGCATCATCTTCAGCTGCTCAGCTCCCGGACCTTCGTCTTCGTCCACGGCGACCAGTACAACCTGCTCTAGAGCAGGGGCCCGCTTTGCGAGGAAAGAATTATTGAAGCCCAACCAGAATTAATTAAAAAAACAATCCAAAAAGATGATGCATTTGCTGCTGCCTGTGAAGAAAAGAATCTAAAGAATGTGTTCGAAATTTGGGCCTAAAACCAACTCTCCAAACAGTTGATACCCTAAAGGTTAAGTATTACACACTAACAAAAGTTCAAATACAGTTTTTAGCAGCTAAAAGAACAGAAAGTCAATAAGCAGCTCTAGAACACCGTATTACAGCATTGAAAGATGAATTGGTGGAGAAATGATTGGCACGTGCAAATATGAAAAATATATCGTAGAATGGCTCTGATTCACAACATCATGTGACAAGATATTATACCTTCTCTATTGCCATTTTAAACTTGTATGTTGTATGGATATGTTACTTACATACACTCGTACTTTTACGTTGTAGAGCCTAAGATCTGATGAAAATGATGTTGATACAGATCTTGTTGCTGAATTTTATGAAGATGTTCCTATAATGATCACTGTAATGATCAGCAATATATGATTGTTACTAAGACCAAACCAGTCAAACAGCACCGCCGTTGCAGCCCCATTCCCAAACTAGCCTCTATACCTACCACTACTTGTATTAAAGAATCAACAAGGAAAAGTGATGCTCCTCACGTTCCACATAATGACTCGGTAATGTTCTCATTACTTCTCAACTTTTTGCTTCTAGTGTAATGGTGGTTTTTTTATAATTATAATTCTCATAATTGTATCATTTTATTTTAGATTGGTAAAAAAGTTATACTATATACAATCCTAAGATCTGATCAACCTGTGGCCAAGAGAGTAATTATTTCAAGTAATTCTAAATCCATGCTAGCAGGACAACCTCTTAGAAAGCAATATGGTTAAGTTGTCATCAAAGTTGTGCTGAAATGGGAATCAAAGCTGCATCATCCTTATGCTGGTGTGTAAAAGATGACGGATGCTAAGGATCTATCAATTCCATGGCTATATTGCAAGGTAACAAACAACTTTTGTCTTTATTTTTTGTTTTCATAGGTCATAAATAGTAAAAAAAATTAATTTAGTGTTATTTCTAATAGCTGAAGGTTAGCAAGAGTTCAAAATCATGTATTTGTCTACTGAATTGCAAAAAATATACCTGCTGACATGGCTACATACTTATTTTTATTCTCTGATGAGTAGTAGCAAATGATATGAAACAATGTTTAGAGAATGGTATCTAGCTAGAAAATGTAATAATAAAATTTAGATTAAACAACATCCTTATTAATTTCAGAATTTTATGAATTTTCCACTATAGCACAGCCCAATATATGTTTTTCTGAATTTTCTCTAGCTGCATATGATTTGGGTCAATTTGCTTTCAGTTTTAATGTGCACACCCCATTCAATATATGTTCAAATACGTAGCTTCGCTTATGTTTTAGGGTGCTTTTTTTTCTGAGGTGAAATGTGCTTTGATTCAACAAACTTGATGAGTGTGAAGTGCTATTTTCAGATTGGTCATCATAAATGGACTTGGCATGATGCAAGCAGCCCCAACTTGATCTAAGTGCTTATGGAATTCTTTTGGACATCTTAGCTGGAGTTTTATAGATTTGTAGTGAGTTATTAGAAAGGGATCATTTTGTAAAGATCACAAGCAAACCATATGACTGTGCAGTAGCACCCCTTCCATCTGAGTTACCTAATTGCCATGAATTATGAGTGTACAATGGCATATGGAAGTTATTATTCTTACCAATATACATTGTGGTCTTTGTTCAGTTTAAGTGCTCAAGTACAATGTTTAATGATTGTTCTAGCTCAATGGTTGAAATGTAGTTTTGAAAGGTGTGAATTGAGTATTGTCTGAATTGATTTGTTTTTACTGCTGCATTCGATTGTTGGTTGCTATAAATTGATATCATCAGATTGTCTGTTGTTATAAGTTTCTAATCCGCGTCAAACCGTTGATCGCTATATATGTGATATAATGACAGAAAGTCGGTCGCTATATCCGTTATATAATGACAGACGGTCGATCGCTATATTTCTAATATAACGATAGACGATCGGTCGTTAAAAATAGTCGGTCGTTAAAAACATATAGCGACGCCACTGTCAACGACAGATAGCTTCGATCGCTACAGATTTATAGCGACCGACCGTTGGACGCTGTAACGGCTTATAGCGACAGGTCTCGTGCTCAAACTCATCGGCCTCGATTCCAAGCTTGAGATGGCGGCAGGAGGGAGGTTCATGGCGGCAATGGCTCGCAGCGGCACTGAGAGGGCAGCTCATGGCGGCGGCGAAAGGATGGCTGACAGCAGCGGTGGCTCAAGCACCGCCAGGAGGGAGGCTTGTGGTGGCGGCGACAGGAGGATAGGGGTCGAGGGCCGGTGAGAACGAGTTGAGGCAGAAGCTCGGGAATCAACGTTCGAGTCGCTACTCGCTTCTAATGTAACTAGAAGGTTCCCCGCGCGGGAATTTATAAATAGTTAGATGATAATATAAAAATGAAATTCAGTGGCTATCAATGAATAATCAAAGTTATATTGTATTAGTATAATCATGTCCAAAGAATCTGTGACAAATTGTATTATGAGAATGTATGACAAATTGTACATCTTACTATGATCATGAATACAGCTCATAGCTAACAATCTTTACTATTTTGAACAGATTAATAGTTTGTATTTTCTTTCTCATTGCTATAACAGTACCAAACCTCATCAAGATAAACCATAAGATGAAATGTTAGATCTTCAATGTTTTGGACCGATTAATCATTTTGCATTTCTTTCTCATGGCTAATTATACAAACCTGTAAAAAAGACAACGATGTTCTGATCATGATAATAAAATGCGCCTGATTGAATAAAATATGCAGAAGTGAATAAAAGTTACAAAATCACCGAAGAAAGCTTGATTTCAGGCAAATTTGGCAAAACCATGAAGGATAGACATACCCGTGACTCCGGATGATTAGAATATTTTTCAGAAAACAATATATCATATATAGTACTAAGAGGATCAACTATCAACGGATGAACGGAATGAAGTATTGTATTAAAAAGAAATATGGTACCTTTAAGACCATGAAACAACTTCTTTTTAAGGCTTCTTATAATCTCATTGGCCACAACCTCCTTTTTTTTTGCTCATATTCCTTCGTAGAAAGTCCCTACAAGGATGGAAGCAAAGCAACATTCAGAATGCACAACCAATTCAAATAATGGTAGTATGCCACGAGTTATAAGTAACAGTTCGCATCTCACTATTAGTATGCAAGGAATTGATTTGGTCTAGCTGTGTTTCTTAATTGAACACCTGGAGCCTTATCCTTGTCGTTCATCAGATGTATGTAGGCTTCATGCTTGTGCAGTGCTGATCGCATCTAAAAATGTGAAAAGTTCAGTATCCCAACTTGCTTTCTGTAACTTCTGAATCTGGTAATAAAAAGAATGAGAAAAAATGGGGATCTGCTCACGGTAGGACTGATATCTGATGATGAACAGCCCCATAGAAGGAAGGGTCGTCTTGTTCTCCCCTTGGCCACCTGTGACGAAGAAACATCTGACCATTTTCAGAAAAGACCACCCGGTGGAACTAAAGCAATCACTGAAAGTGAAATTCACTACTGACCAGGTACATGTAATTGTCATGATCCCATGACATGAGCACGGTTCAGACACAACTATTAGTAAATCTGACTTAAAGCATAATTATTCACATGAGCCTGGTGTCATGAGATAGACAGAAATCCACTATTTACATGGGATTACCATTTAAAGAAAAAAGATAGGTAATAGGAACATTCAAACGTGGAATAAGTTGGCTATGACTTTCAGAAAAAGAAGAATTCACATCCAAACATTGATTGATCAGCAATTGTGAGACGCAAATGCATAGTTGGATCCATTGAGAAGGACATATAACTGGAATTATACCTGGATCAATGCATTCGATGTCTAGAGTTGGCCGGAAGATAACCTTACCAGAATGTCACCGGTGAGAAGAACACACACGAACACAGGTGGTGAGAGAGCACTCAGGACACAGGTATGTTTTCTGGTGCTGCCAATGGCTGGTGCACTCTTTCGTGTTTTTTTTGCCTTGCTTATATAGAGAATTACAAGGAAATAAATATCCTATTACAGAAAAGTAACTATGGCTATCAATCAGGGCTGATATCGCTTCCTAAAAAACAAACTCATAACTAAAGAAGGTAAATACTTGGCACACAAGTTTCCTGGACAACTATTCCCAGACAACTAAAAAATATTGAACAAGCTTACCAGCGCACAAGTTTATTGCAACAAATCTCCGCTTAAACCTTGTGCCTTGGTCTACTTCTTCAACTCCTATCCTGCCCCTCAGTTCCTGGAACTTGACTCGTCCTACAGCTTTTGTCAGCACATCCGACAACTGACCTTTCGACCTGACGAACATAATGCCAATCCTTCCTTCTGCAGCACATTCACGAACGAAGTGATAACGGATTCGAATGTGCTTACTCCTCCCGTGATGAACTGGGTTCTTGGCAAGATCAATTGCTGACTTGTTGTCCATCTTCAATATTGGTGGTTTGATTGCTTACCCCACGATTTCAGACAGCAAACCAGCAAGCCAAACTGCCTGACAAGCTCCTGCTGAAGCTGCCATATACTCTGCTTCATAGGTTGACAAGGCTACAGACTTTTGCTTCTGAGATTGCCATGAAACTGGACTTTGTCCAAGGAAAAACAGAACCCCTGACGCGCTCCTGCTATCATCCAGGTCGCCGCCCAGATCACTATCACTGAAACCTGTTAGCTGCAAGCCACTAGGTTTCCCTCTTCGGTGTGTAACCCCAAAGCTCCGTGTCTCAGCAACATAACGGAGAATGTGCTTAACTGCAGCTTGGTGATCTTCTCGTGGATCCGACATGAAACGGCTCACAAAGCTCACAGAGAAAGCTAAATCAAGACGAGTGTGAATCAGATACCTCAGTGCTCCAGTGATATTGCGGTATTCTGTTGCATCCACCACCTTAGCTGAGCTTGTCTTGGTCAGCTTCAGCCTTGGTGCCATGGGTGTGTGGCACAGGTTGCAGTCCCCCATACCTGCTTTCTCTAGCAGCTTCTGAGCATAGGCAGCTTGGTGAATTGAGATGCCATCCTCCCTGGATCACCTCAATACCGAGATAATAACTGAGCAAACCCAAGTCACTCATACGAAACTGCTGCCTCATCTCATCCTTAAATCTTGTGATGTCATCATCAAAGGCACCATCAATGAGAAGATCATCAACATACACACCAACTAACAGAGGTCTACTAGCAGTGCACCGGGTATACACAGCATGCCCATGGTCACTACGATGGAAACCAAGTGACTTCAGAGAGGAGTGCAGCTTTGAATACTAGGCCCGTGGTGCTTGTCAAAGTCCATACAATGCCTTCTTCAGTTTCAGCACTTTATCTTCCTTCCCAAGGACAAAATCCGGTGGCTGGCAAACATACACCTCCTCCTCCAAAACACCATTCAGAAAAAGCAGACTTGACATCCATGTGGTGCACTCGACATCTCTCATGAGCTGCAGCAGCAAGTATTAATTTGACAAACTCCATCTTTGCTACAGGCGCAAAAACTTCTTCAAAGTCAATGCCCTGTTTTTGCACAAAGCCCTTTGCGACCAATCTGGCCTTGTACTTGACAATCTGCCCATGCTCATTCTTCTTTGCTTTATATACCCACTTTAGTCCAATTAGTCCAATTGCCTTGTGACCAGGAGGAAGATCAATGACCTCCCAGGTACTATTTTCCTCAATTGATCTATGCTCTTCCTTCATAGCTGCGCTCCAATTTGGGTCTTGTTCTGCTTCGGAGAGTGTGGCAGGCTACTCTGCATTGACCACATTCAATTCCTCCGCCAGATGCCTTTGTGCAAAACCTGGTATTCTGCAGGACCCAGAACATTATCAATTCTTCAGAACCTGAGTTCCTCCACTTCATCATAATCAGCATCCAAGTTTGGTTTAGAACTTGGAGGTGTTGCAAACTCCAAAGGTGGTGCCTAAGCTGCTGGAGGTGTACTGCTACCCCTGATCAAGCTCCTCATCAGGCTGGCCTGCAGTGATTGTGGTGTACTCCACAGTGAAAGGCTCTGAGCTGCACGGCTCTGAGCCATCATCTCCCTCCTCCCATCTCCATTCTGCCTGCTCATCAAACACAACATCTCGAGTGATATGAACTCGCTGTGTCCGTGGATCATATGCCCTATAAGCTTTGGTCCTAGGCCCAGCCCACAAAGACCATCTTCCTTCCCCGGTCATCCAACTTCTTGAGATGTGGCACTGTGTTCTTCCATACACAATGCAACCGAAAATGCGAAGATGATGTATAGCAGATTTCTTACCATACAAAGCCTCAAATGGAGTCTTGCCCTTCCCACTTTTTGTTGGTGATCTGTTCAACAGATATACTGCAGTCACTACTGCCTCACCCCAGAAAAATTCTGGCAGATTCTTGGCCTTCATCATGCTCCTCGCAGCTACAACCACCGTCTGGTTTCTCCTCTTCACCACGCCGTTCTGTTGTGGTGAGTATGCTGTAGTTAGCTGGTGTTGGACACCCATCTGAGTGCAGTACTTGGCGAATTCATTTGATGTGAATTCTCCACCTCTATCAGTGCGCAAACACCGCAGCTTCTCCCCTGACTTTGCCTCTGCAATTGTCTGCACTCGCTTGATAGCATCTGCTGCCTGATCCTTGGACTAAAGCAGCTCAATCCACATAAACCGGCTGTAATCATCGACAAGGAGCAGGAACAGCTTCTTGCCACTCGGAGTGGCAAGTAAAATTGGGCCACACAAATCACCATGGACGAGCTCGAGCACCTTGTCTGCCTTGTACTCAGCTTTCCTCGGGAATGGCGTCCTCTTCTGCTTTCCTGCCATGCACCCTTCACACAGCTGGTCGACCTGCATGATCAAAGGCAGCCCTCGCACCTGCTCATCATCAGCCATCTTCTTCAACGCTGGGAAATTGAGATCTCCCAGCCGAGCGTACCATCGCCAAGCCTACTCGCCGAGTGCTTGAAGGCAGACAGGACGTGCCAGTTTCACCTCAAGCACGTACAGCCAGCTGGGACTCCGCTTGATCTTTGCCAGCGGCCGATGCTCCGAGTCTTCTATCCGCATCACTCCGCCGCCTACGGATGTCTGATACCCGAGGTCATCGAGCTGCCCAACACTGAGTATGTTGGTTCTGAGCTTGGGGATGAAGTAGACGTCGCTGAAAGCGACGTGCTCTCCTGTCTTACCGCGGAAGAGCACCGTACCGCGACCTTCGATCCGCACGACAGGCCCGTCCGCGAACCTGACGGTGCCGCAGACTGCGGTGTCCAGCTCGGTGAAGGCGCCGCGAACCCCGGTCATATGGTTGGATGCACCGGTGTCCACGACCCATCTTCCAGCGCTGATATCCTCCTCAACACCCGCGTTCACCATAGCTCGCTCCTCCACATGGATCTCCCTCCCCACTCCTGCCGTCGGTGAGGGAATCCTGGTGCCTGACTTGCTCGGAGTGTGGAGAATTTTGGCCTCCAACATCAGCAGTGAGGTCTCTTCATTGGCGTGATGGGCCTCGGCGCGCCCACCGGCCTGCTTCTTCGGTTTGGACCAGCATTCGCTGCCCAATGGCCGGTCTTCCCACAATTCCAGCAAACGTCGCTTGGCCTGGCCCGACGCGGTTCGTTCCTGCCACCGGAATGTCCCCTGCCGCGTCCTCTGCCCCGGCCGCCGCCGCGTCTGCCATTGCCGGAATCACTCTGCTCCCGGGACTTCAAGCGAGCCATCCACTCCTCGGTCAGCAACAGCTTTCCATTCTCGACATTGCCCGAGATTGCCGTCCTCTTCCGCTCCTCCACAGCCCGCAGTCGCCCGGTGGCTTCCTCAATGAGATTGTGCTCAAATCGAGCAGAGTCTCAATCGAGATTGTCACTTGCTCAAGCGACTCGGAGACCGCATGCAGCAGCTCCTTGACAACCTCCTCCTCGGCAACATCCTCACCAAGAACGCGCAGCTGGTTCGCGAATGGTGAGATGAAGAGAGAAGTCTTCAACGCCTTCACCCAGCTTGAACGCCAATTCTTCGAATTCCTGTTGGAGCTTCGACACGTTCGCCTCCTTCACGCGGTCGTCACCGACCCTCACCGCCCTGATCGCCGCCCAAGCTTCTCTGGCGATGTCCTTCACGGCGAGCCCTGCCTGCATCTCCCCCGGCACCGCGCGTAGCAGAGCAGACAAAGCGCTGCGATCCTCTTGGAACGTGCCATCTCTGGTGTGGATGACGTCTCAGAGTCCCGCCGTCTTGAAGGTTGACCATCATTACCAGCGACCACTCCGTGTAGTTGGTGCGCGTGAGAACGGGATACAACACGGAGCTTGACGCCTTTTCGATCACTCGCTCAACAACCACCTCCCGCCCTGCTCCTCGGCTTCGTGGGCGACGTGGTGGTGGTGATGGCGATCTCGGCGGTGATCCCGGTGGCGTCTCTCCTCCTCGCTGACTTCCTGCCGCAGACATAGCTTCCTTGCACCGTGACGCGGCTCTGATGCCACTTGTTAGAGTTGGCCGGAAGATAACCTCACCAGAATGTCACCGGTGAGAAGAACACACACGAACACAGGTGGTGAGAGAGCACTTAGGGCACAGGTATGTTTTCTGGTGCTGCCAATGGCTGGTGCACTCTTTTGTGTTTTTCTTGCCTTGCTTATATAATTACAAGGAAATAAATGTCCTATTACAGGAAAGTAACTATGGCTATCAATCAGGGCTGATATTGCTTCCTAAAAAAACAAACTCATAACTAAGGAAGGTAAATACTTGGCACATAAGTTTCCTGGACAACTAAAACATACTGAACAAGCTTACCAGCGCACAAGTTTATTTGCAACATTCGATAAGTAAAAGAATTTCTAAAAAAAATGTAAATTACACTGAGACATACATTGAAAATGAAGCTATGGAGAACAATACGAACCATTTTCAATAAAAGAATAGCTGGTCAATTTGAACAAATTTTGCAAATAGAATGTGTAAATTCTACAAATCAAACGGCAGTAAAATTCAGAACGCACCTGTTCAGAAATGTATATATTCTTGGAGGGAGAAAAGGAGATTGGTGTGGCACAATTGCGGGACATGAAAAATGCTACAATACAACAATTATGTTATCATAATCATGAAATGTACATAACTGAAATAAGCTGCAGTAAACTTTGTTGCCAATGAATGTAATTTAAAAGGATTCTCGTAGAAATATACACGTGTTAAAATTGTAATTTTGAATCATCATGGTCAGCTGCATGCCTCCTTTCTCTTCACTTTGGGCAATCATGCCGTACCAAGAGAGTTTAATTCCAGAGACCTCAAATGGGGCCATGAATTTAAATCCTAGGGGGTCCTGGTCACGGAGCTCCAATGGACTTTGGTGTACTGCTGCTAAAGCTAAATGACAGTGACTTGTCCCTAACTTACCGAAGCTTGCCTCAATGTCGTCAAACGACAGTGTCAGATTATTCCCCATTAGCACTACATTAGCAGCTCCCAGCTGAGCCATGAGGTAGACCATCACACACAGATGAGAGGAAACATTGTCACTCCATTTCTAAGCTCCATTATAGTAGTATCCAAAGCCCTATAAATAAATAAAGGCAGCTGGATTTTACAAATTTTGACCGAAGTACCGACAGGGCATAATTCTTGAAAACTCCAAATCAATGTCTCTGTGTGCAGCAGCTAGCAGACAGCAAGCACACGTTCCACCCCTGCAGTCACACACAACAATTGGTTACCATTTCCGGCAACAAAGACTTTTTTTGGCATTTTTTCCTGTGACATTAAGCCAAACGGAGCACAATTAATAAAACTATGCTATGCCCCTGCTTTTTAGAACTGGGAATAGCTGTTGTTTTTTAAGAGAGATGACAATGCATGCATTGATTAGATTGTCTTTCCAACACCTAAAGAAAAATAAGAAAAAGGAACTGAAAGTGTTGATGACAATCAGCTACAGTAATATTCGCAGAGAGAAAAAGAGAGGGCTCACCGAGAGCATCTTCTCCTTGCCGCATCTCTGATGACTATGCCCATGGCACGGATCTCAGCTAGGTCCCTCTCCCCGGACACAAGCCACCCTGGCCGGCAGCCTCCTCCCCCACGCGACTGCCGGTGAAGACGATGAAGCCCGTAATCGGTGCTGGCTGCTGCTGCTGCACCATCGTTGGGGGCTGGGGTTGGAGCGGAGGAGGCGGTTGTGGGTGCTGGACGGGCGCGTGGGGAGGGGAGGTGGGGCCGGATGCTCGACGGGCGCGGGGTAGAGGGCAGGCGGGGCGTGGTGCTAGACGGGCGCGGTGGAGGAGGGGCGGTGGGGCGAGGCGCTGGATAGGCTCCGGGGAGAGGGTAGACGACCAGTTTGGGTGAGATTTCTTTGCTTCTTTCATTTTGTGGATGCAACAGAAGCAAATAGGGCCTAAGTCTGACGACACACCCTTGGTAACAACCGTGGGAATCGAGTTTGGCTCGGGTGGCTAGCGGAGCCGGAGAGCTCGTAGCCGGCACCAGTTCGATTCCCAGTAACTCGCACACAACGTGTGAAGGTACAAAGCAATTGCGACGCTTTAGTCAATCGGCAGAAACCTCAGTTCCATGTATATTAAATTAAATAAAATACTCTTTTTTTATTAAAATTGTGTTAGAAGAAGAATTTTATTAATATAAAAATAAACTTCAACAGTTGTCTTAACGATATAATTTAAAGATGAAAGGAGTAAAATATGTATATTAAATTAAATAAAATACTTCTTCTTTCATTAAAATTGTGTTAGGAGAAGAATTTTATTAATATAAAAAATAAACTTTAACAGTTGTTTTAACGATAATAATTTAAAGATGAAGGGAGTAAAATGACACTTCAAAGTTTTTCAACAACGGATGCAAATTATCATGCATACAGACAGACACTAAAAATACATTCGCAACAAAAATGTTATCATGCCTTACTTGGACGATAAAATATGCATACACAAATAATATAAACGTATATGTAAGCACCGTAAATGTTATCAGGTGTAAATCTAGAGATGCCTCGATTTAGTTGCTTGATCACTTGCTTGGCACGTAGAAAGGCCAGACGGTGTAGACGGTCTGCAGGAGAGTGGAGAGTAGCAGGATGGTGCCCACGACGAGGGAAATGATCACCCACGGATTCTTGAGGTAGTCGTGTCGGAATAAGGCAATCCACCTTAACCAGGCATTCTTGTAGTGATCGTTTACCCGCCCTCGCACGTCATGCAGCCTGCTGTATGGGCTCAACACTGCTCCCCTGCTAAGGATATTGTATAAATTAGAGGCGTCCTTGTCACTGCTCAGCAAGTTTTTGATGATCCCTTTCGCTCTCAGCAGGGTCACATCCTTTTCAGAGTCGATGATGTTGTCCATGAAGATCATGTAGTCCGTTGCCACGGTTCCGGTGTCTTCGATGTGTAGCCGTTCGAACGCCATCAAGTTGAGGTAGATTTGCATGGTGCCATCAAGGATGGGTAGCGCTGGTAGGCGAAGCACGCCTTTTTCGAAGCTGATAGCGTTGAAGCTTCGAACCTCGCTCTTCTTGAAACGGATCCCTGCCGCTCTCATCTCCACAGCGGCGGGCATTGTCGAAGACTCCCGCGGCACCGTTGCCAGCGGGGTTTGATGGAGGCCACACAATGTTTTGTGATAAATGTCCAGGGGATGGAGAAAAACGCTGTCTATGCCTTCCGTGAGTTTGTCTTCCACCTTCAGAAAAGCAAGCACCCATTCGTTGACATCTCTTGCGCTTTGTGCCTGTATACATATATGTACAGTTGACAAGGGTTTTTGGGTTTGTATAAGAACCAAGGTATGCAACGTATTCTAGAATTATAAACGTTATTAACATTGTAGGAATGGCATTACAGTCCCTCCGATCCGTTCCTTTTTAATTTTGCGTAGTTGAATTTTTGAGTAACGTTTGATCATTAGCCTAATTTAAAAATCTCATAAATATTATATATGTTGTTAGTGTTTGTTTTATTACTAAGTATATTTCAAACATGAATAGTTTGTAATTCTACATATTTGAAAAATTATTTTTCTAATAAGATCGATAATCAAAGATGGTGTTTAAAGAGAAATCTAGATGAATGCCATCCCAAAGTGACCGGAGTTTAAAAATACTATGATATCACAAAGGTTTAGACTTGGAAAATATACCATAGCAAAATTGTTTTAGCTGAAAATTACCATCACCGTTACATGTTCTGTCAAGTGTGGACTGAAATCTCATTTCAGAGAGAGTATTTACAAAATGATAATTTTACCCCTACATCTCTTCATACTTTCTCTACTAATCCTACGGCCCAAGGTCAATCAATGTAGTGTAAATCAAATATTATTTATTCCCCGACAAATTTGAAATTTATTTGTTGGCACAGGATAAGAGCTTGTGTTTCTAGTGAGTTTGCGCACGTCTATATTAGATTCATGTCGATATAGTGATGACTATAATTTCATCTTGTTGATATGTAGGGGGAAATTATGTATATGTTTCATTACTATAATCTTTGAAATTCCCAATGATCATGTCAATTTGTTTTAAAAAAGTCATGCAAAAAAGGCTTGGGCATGTGACGGAAAAAGATGCAAATTT
>BCLG01003204.1:0-31115 GCA_001602295.1 Zoysia matrella
TAAAAGTACAAATACTAGGTTTTTAAATTTAATCGAATCTATTCAAATTATTGGTCAAAGCGTCAGTCAACAAAAGCTAGAAATAAACTTCTACTGGGACGAAAGTAGATAATTTCGTCTCTTGGAAATGTTTAGTTAATTTAATCTTTATTGCTCCCTCCCCTTTTTTTAGTTATCGCTAGCCAGCGGCAACAGAAAAGGAGCAGAGGAATAGTTAGTAATGTCAAATTTATTAGTCATCAAGCTGTTGATAACTTGATATATTTTTCACAGTTTCAGGAAACAGTGCTAGCACATTCAAAAAGAATATGAAGTTTTTTTTTTGGACCAATCATCTTTCTATGTTACGCTTGTTTATTAAGGGATGATATTTGTTGGGTACTATTTTGTTGAAACAATTGGCATAATTCTGAATAGAGCTTGGGCTTCTTTTTTCTGCAGGCTTGGCATCCATGATGGAACATTCCTCAATCCTCATACTGGAACATCTGAGGCAATATATTTAACCTTGCTTCTAGCTCTCTGTCCTCATATGATCTCCCTGGAATCACTCATAGCATTTTATCTGAAGTTCTATAACTTTTCTGTCATTGACCCTGTTTTTGTTGGTATTTCACCTATAAGTGGGCCACTTCATATGGAGCTGATTTTGGGGACCTTGTTTCTTCTTCCCATGCATGGCATCCAAAGAATGATGCTCCTGAGCTAGTTTGGTAGCTGTATTTCTGGTAGAAGCCTGAGATGTTTGTACAAAAAAACTGACCTGATTCTCCTGACCAAGAAACTCCCGTCTAAGATTGATGTACCTAGTGGCTTATTTTCTAGAGTAGAGAGCCATCTTCTTTATGCAATATGCTGGTCAGATCTTGTCTGCTGATGTTATCTGGGCGCTTATACCTGACATAGGATTCGTCGTGAGGATTGGTTAATTCAACAAAGATTTGTCGTCCAGGAGTTTGTAGTGTGCTTCGTAGATTGAGTGTTTGTGTTGCGCAACCCTGATGGGTATGTAATAACAGTGTACCATATGATTCTTTGGGCTTTTCCTCTGTAGAAACTGAGCATCATATGACTAGAAGATTCTGATTCTGAACTCTGAAGGTAGTGTTTGGGTCTGGTGGTGTTGGAATGTGCCCGAGCCTTGATGTTTTTGCCTGGATGTAGTGTTTGCTGCTTTCCTGTTTGTGCTCTGTACCCCTGCAATGGAAGTTGCTTTCATGGTTGCTTGGCTATTTCTGCCGGAGAGCTTGACGCCACCATGGGAGCTGCTTCCTTCTAGCCCATGGTTGTTTCTATGATTGATTGATCATCATAGAGTACCTCAGTTTCCAGGAGGTTTCAACTGAGAAATGATAGATTACTGTTAGGAGCGGTTTGGATCCTTTTATTTTAGAGAAATTAAAATTTACATAATGGATTAGGTTATTTAATATGGAATTTGATATTTCATAACTTTTTTAAGTTTACAAATAAATCTATTTTAAATTTATTTAGTGGGAGATTTTCATAAGATGGGAAATGAAAATAAATTTTGTAGATTATTATGTTATAATTTTATTCACTAACTTATAGTACGTTTTTTAACTCATTTTTTTATAATAGAAATGCAATATATAAGCATGTTTTTTTGATGTTTAATAATAAATATATTAAATTAATTAGCTTATGTTTAAATTATAATTATTAAAATGAATTCAGTTCCGAGAACTCAAACGGGCCTTACTGAATTTTTTTGTCAACATCAAAATATATTTTTATCCTGTGGAACTCACATTTAATTCGCGAGCGAAAACTGCAACAAAGACCATCCCATATGGTGGAGTGAAATATGCTTGTTGCGTGTGCTAGTCACTACTTACTCCACTAACGAGTGTTGCATCTACCAAAACATGTAACGGGCACAAGCTTCTTTGCAACTCTACGGTAGCAACTCATTGGTAATTTTTCTCACTTAGATCGAGCTTTGTGTAAGTAACATTCGAGTTTACGCATCCATAACTTATTTGGTTTTCATGTGTCATACACACGGAATCATGATGTCCCAGATTTGCATGAGATCTGTGTCTACGAGTAGTAGTACAAGAAACAAGGCATGTCCTCGTCACTGTACATTGGCTGCTGGAGTAGTTGGAGTGGAGACAAGACATGTCATCAGTCAAGGATCACCCTGCCACGGTGCCACCACAGCTGCAAATGGTTTGCTCGTGCATATAGATGCAGGGAGAATTCGATAGGGTATCGATCTTTCTAGATGAATGTGATCATTTTTTGATCATGTTTAATGCATGTTTTTGGTCCAGAATCTCTAGATTATGACCACAATTCTCCCGACAAACATCGTCTTTGTAATTGTTGATCACAGGGGTTGAGCTCTATGATCCGAGAAGTTTTATGTCAAAATAAGAAAATTAAACAACAATAAACCTGTGCAATGTGCATTTGTGGCGGAGCCAAACATGGTGGCAGGGTGGGCTGCGGCCCACACTGAAATTTTAAAAAATTCTCATTTTTTTTGCTGTAGCAACACTGTTTCAACACTGTAACAGTTCAAGTTAGGGCAGCCCCAATGTATAAATCAAGAGGAGGTGCTAACATCTAGCCATGTCATTGGAGCTAGAATAGCAGAGTTTACTTCAATGTACAAATCTCCAAGCACCATTTATAGTGGGTCTCATATACAAATAAAGAAAGCAGTTTTAAACATATTTTTCTCCACCCATTCTTCAAAGCAAGCGAAGCTGTCATTTTATTCTAAGCACCTGGTGCAAAGTGGAGCTCCTAACGTAACATTTGCTAGCATAACACCCACACTCCAATGTATAGCATCATGATTTCTTTTTCTCTCTCCTCAGCACCTCTCTAGAACCAACATTGGAGCTGCCCATAAGCTATTTCCTTCTTGCGGTCCACTTGGAGTATTTCCTTTTTCGGCCCAACCTGCCTTAGCACTGTAGCTCCATCAACGATGTGCATGCATGCAATGCTCTGTGTGTAGACCCCACGATGGGAGTGTGTGTGTGGAGTACACGATGAAAGTGACTGTTGATTTGCCTGTGTATTTCAGAGCTGTTGGGTTGGTGCCTAACTTTGTCACACCTAAGCTTAATCATGTTATAGATTCTTAAGTTATTATTTGATTCACTGTCACAACTGCAGTAAGCCACATTTTTGTAGCACTTTACCTTACATGTAATATTTTTATTTTGTTGTCAAACTTTACCATACTTGTGGCTAAGATTTTGTTAGCCACACTTCTTGTGGCAAGCCACACTTATTAATCATAGGCGTGACAAGGTTAGGCACCAATCAAACATACCCTTCATCTTTCATCCATGTTCGAGTCAATCACATTTTCCAGCACCATGACAGTTAATTTTCACATAGGCTTGTACATAGTAGGGATTATGCAAAGACAAATTTGGAATTGCATGGAGACTTTGGTGAGCTAGGAAGGGGGTTCATCAAGAAGCAGATGTTTTCCTTGTGAGAATCAAATCACCGTCTCAAAATTTGTGGATAAATGTGCACCATCATTAATCAACATGTCTAGAAATTAAAAGCATGTCAGATTGTTTGGATATATGCATGGTAGACAACAAATTTGTGTACTCAAATTGAACTTTCAAATGATGTAACTCATGTTTGAAAATCAAATGTTCGAATAGTAGGCTCTCGAACCAGAATGACCTTGAGCCACAATCACCCCCAAAATCAGAACTCAACGCGATCATATTTGGCAAGCATCTGAAAAATGAAAACATTTCGAGTCAATAGGACCTTGACACAGCCATGACAGCTACTTCCTCTAGGCCATGGTCGTTTCTTATGATTGATTGATCATCATAGAGTACCTCAGTTTACTGGAAAGACATGTCGAATTTTCAACTTGCAAATGAGACATTTGTACTGATTTTTCATGTCAGCATCAAAATATATTTTTAGTCCATATGGTGAAGTCAAATATGCTGGCGTTTGTGCGAGCCACTCCACTAATGAGTGTCGCGTCTATCAGAACATGTAGCCGGCACAAGTTTGTGTAACTGTACAGTAGCAACTCATTGGCAGTTTCTCTTACTACTACTACTTATCGAGCTTTGTGTAAGTAACACTGAGTTTATGCATCCATAATCTATTGGGCCTTCATGTGTCATACACACGAGGAGCATGGTGTCCCAAGTTACATGAAAACTGTGTGTAGGAAGCGTTCATCAGTGTTTGGCTGCTAGTAGGAGACAAGGCACGTCATCAGTGTCGGCTGCTGGAGTACGTAGTTGGAGATAGAAATGTCATCAGTCATGAATCACCCTTCCATCACAGCTGCAAATACTTTGCTCGTGCATGTGGATGCATGAAGAAGTCGATGGGGTATCGATCTTTGCTAGATGAATGTGATCACTTTTCGATCACATTTAATGCATGTTTTTGGTTCAGATTGTGACCACAATTCTCTTGACAAACAGCATATTTGTAATTGCAGATCATGATTTGAAAGAAGAAAACCCAAACGACAAAAAATCTGTGCAATGTGCATTAGTGGCGGAGCCAATAGTGTGGCAGAGTGGCCGTAGCCCACGTTGGAATCTTAGAAAGTTTTAAATTTCTACACTGTAGCAACACTGTTTCAACACGGTAGCGGTTCACCTTGAACTATTTTTTTCCTGCAGCCCACCCTGACCCAGCATTGTAGCTCCACCAATGATGTGCATGCATGTATCGCTGTGTGTAGACCATACGATGGGAGTGTGTGTGTGTGTGGAGCACATGATGGGAGTGACTGCCGATTTACCCGTGTATTTCATCTTTCATCCATGTCCCAGGCATCACTTTTTTTTTCCAGCATCGTGACAGTTAGGATGTGTTTGGTTGAAGGCAAGACTGGATACGATCATCCCATCCATACTTCCATGGAAGAATCCATTCAATCTATCCAGTGTTTTGTTTGGTTGGATGAATAATTGTGGATGGAACAATCTAATTTTTTGTTTAGTTGATTGGACGGTGTTGTACATCAAAACTAAAATTACCATCATCTCTTTTAGGTGACTGTTTAGCAATTAATGAGCCATGTTGGAGAAACAGGAGTGGGTGAGATTTAAGCTGTACTCTATCAGTGAAAAAGATGCTTGCGTCAGGCATGAATCTCATTGCACGAGTGAACTTAACAGCCCTGTCCGACTTTTCTATCCGCATCGTCTCATCCAGGGTATTAGCCGAATATTCTTAGCTGTATCATCCCATCCACCTTAAGTCCTTCAAGCAAACTCCCTAAAAAAATTGGATGGGATGGCTCCATCCAAGTAAATTCAGGCAACCAAACATATCCACACAGGCTCGTACCTAGTAGGGACTATACGAAGACAAGCTTGGAATTGCATGAAAACTCTGGTGGGGAGGGGGGTTCGTCAAGAAGCAGGTGTTTTCCTTGTGAGAATCCAATCGTCGCATCAAAATCTGCGTATAAATGTACGCCATCGTTAACTAACATGTTTAGCTGAGAAGAAGCATGTCAGATTGTTTAAATGGATGTATATGCATGGTACACAACAGATTTGTTGGTATTAGCACACCGACTTTAATTATTTTTAAATAAGACCCCGTTTGGTATAGATTCTTAGAAAATAATATTTTTAGAAAAATAACTTTTTAAAAAAGCTTTTTTAAAAAAAGATTCTCTACAAAAAGTACCTTTCAAACTTTTTGACAAAATGACTTTTATTGTGGTTCTAATGTATAAAAGAATGAAGAATTCATAAGAAGTAATATTTTTAGTGCTTTTAGCTTCTAATACAAATTGAAGAAGTGCTTTTTGAGGAGGAAAGATAGAAGCATTTCTTCTAAAACTGTTTGATGGAGTTCTTGTAGAATCCGGAGTAGAAACACTTTTAGAATCCATACCAAACAGCCCTAAATTTGTTAACGTCACTTTGATAATGGATGAATGACTACTGTTCGTGTGTGAAGCGACTTATTGCACAACTATTGTCGTGTGTGAAGCCTATGCTTGAGATTACAATAGCACTTATATCTACAGACTTTGAATTACTGTTTACTAGTATGTATTTAGGAAAGATTGATGAGCTCAAAAATTGAACAGCTTATACATACTGCTCTGTTTCGACAATATGCAGTACCAGTAGAAGAAGAAGGTGCTATTTTGGTTGTATGTCAGAGTTTCTGTATGTCTCTGACACAATTAAGCACGTGCCTTTCTTTCTTGAGTGGTGCCAAATGACTAACTCCGTAGGAGTTTTATTTATTCAGCCTCCACAGCGAGATTTATTTATATTGTACTTCCTCCGTTCTAAAATATATTCTTAAATTTGGTCAAAATCAAATTTCTTTAACTTTAACCATTATTAATATAGAATAGCAACTTTTTATTATACATAAATTATGTTGTTAGATTCGTCATGAAACAAAAGTTTCATAATATGTAACTTTTCATACTTAAAATTTATTTAATATTTTAGATATTATTAGTCAAAGTTAAAATAATTTAACTTTAACTAAACCTTAAAATGTTTATATATTAAAAAGGAGCTAGTATGACGTTACATGAGAATAAACAACAGGCAAAACATGGCTTTCCTGATATATTGAATTAAATTTACAGCTATATTGCACGATTTAGAAAATCAAAACAGGCCATACTGCTATTTTCCAGCTCAGTTCTAACTAAATAATTTCCTAAATAAAATAAATTTAGTCATATAAATTTATCTTTAAACTAAGTTTATATAATAATAAAAAATATATATAACGCATGAGGACCGCGTATTACTAACAGAAACAAATCTTTAGACCAAATATAGGTTTAAAATTGAGAAATAGATGAATGATTGAGATTTAATAAAAATAGATGATTGAATGCTTCGGATCTTCTCATTTTATATCACAATCCCAAACCCACTATTTCCCATTCTCCAAACATCACCTAGGGTTAGCAAGAATATACGCGGCGAGCGAGGTGCGCGCATCGAGAGGCGGTCGGCCACGAGACTCGGCGACCCATCAGGCCCGTGTCTTCCTCGCCTCGTCTCTCTCCGTCGTCTTCGCCGGCCGACCCTCGCGCGCGTTGCCCTCACTCTTCGCGCATTGCCTCTCTCTCTATCTCCTTCCTCTATCGTTTGGTTTGTTGCTGCATTGCAAAAGGCTTCCAAGGTAATCCATCATCCAGGACATTGGTTTCATCTGTAATCTCTTCTTCTACCCTTCTGCGCGCCTGACGCGTTTGTTGGTTGTGCATGCAACAGTAAAGACCGGCGGCCGCGGCGGCGGCGGCGGCGGCCATGGATCGGGACGAGGAGTTGGGGCACGGGGACAGGTCGCTTCTGTTCATCGGCGACGAGGACTGCGACCTCGGCGCCTACCAGGACGGTGGCTCCCCGCCGACCTCCTCCGACGATAGCGATGACGACGCGTGCAGCTGCCACACCCACGCCCGTGGCGACGATCAGGACGCGGCCCTTGATCACGATGACGACGAGTCTCAGCCCGGCGATTGGCCGCAGAGTTTCAGGTCCGTTCCACGATACCTCTCCTCTTGTCAATCCCAGGCGCGTTGCATGCAGGAGTGCATTGCAGCCATGGTCGCATGTTGATGGTGTTCCAGATTTGTGGGCTACTGGCTAAGCCCGGCGACGTGCATTGCAGGCAATCGATAGATATGATGAGCGCGGTGGCTTCGCCGACGATGAGCACGATCTTGGCGGCGAGCCCGAGCCTCAGCAGGCTCGGCAGCAACCTCGCCAAGGCCGGAAGCTCCTTCTTCGTCAAGAAGGCCGGCGACGGCCTCCTGCCGCTCACGAGGCCGCTGCTGCCGCCCTCGCGGTCGCAGCTCTCGCAGCAGTGGCAGTCGGTCAGACAGTCGACGGACAGCTTGCCGCCGAGGGCTCGGGTACAGCATTCGCACCCGCAGTCGGAGCAGCCGGTCAGGCAGTCGACGGACAGCCTGGTTCCGGCACCGCCGGGCGCCGGGATTTCGGAGAGGCCGTCGAAGGCGTGCCTCAAGTCCGATTACATCGAGCTCCCGCCGCCGGCTAACAAGTGCAGCAGGGGCCAATCAATCATCAACGGTGGGTTCACTCCATCCTGTTTCTTATATTCATCTATTAACCTGCACGAAGTATTCTGAACCTGAATACATGTTCGTATCTAAAGGCAAAACACCGTACTGAATCTTTTCGCGCTAAATTTTCAGGCTTCAATGTTCTATGCGGGGTTGGAGTTCTCACTACGGCTTACGGAATCAAGGAAGGCGGATGGACCAGCCTCCTACTCCTGCCTCTGTTGGGCGCCAGTTCTTGCTACACCGGCATGCTTCTGAAGAGATGCATGGACAGTTCGCCGAACATCGAGACGTACCCAGATATTGGGCGAGCTGCCTTTGGTACTTTGGGTCGAATATTCGTATCGGTAAGTATTCATTCCCTGACCATACAGATTTCTGCATAGTTACATATGAAGTTCTGAACCAATGTTCACTTCTCTTCTGTAGGTTGTTCTTTACCTAGAACTTTATGTAAGTATATTCTCTGAATTCTGAAGTTATTTTGTTAGAAAAGCCTTTCGTTGTTATGAATGAGAACAAAGATGTCTCATTTTTTTCAGGCAAGCTGTGTGGAGTTCATCACACTGCTTGGAGACAGCTTGTCTTCAGTGTTTCCTTCAGCGCATTTAGCTTTTATCGGCGTCTACCTGAATTCGCGCGTTCTCTTTGTGATCACAATGGCCTTGTTAATTCTTCCATCGGTCTGGCTCAAAAACCTCAGCCTCCTCTCATATATTTCTGGTAATCAGCAAGGCCTTGCTGCCATTGCCCTCACAAGCTGCCATATCCTCTTAATTCTAATCTCTGAATGAATGACTGATTGTCCTTGACTATCAATGCAATCTTATTTCAGCCGGGGGTGTGTTCGCGACATTAACAGTCATCGTTTGCCTATTTTGGGTTGCCATCGTTGGAGGAGTTGGGTTCCACCCGTCTGGAACTGCACTGAATCTGACCCACCTTCCAGTGGCGCTTGGTCTGTACGGATACTGCTACTCAGGGCACTCTGTTTTTCCAAACATATATTCATCGATGAAGGACCGCTCGCAGTTTCCTTCCGTGCTCCTGGTCTGGTAATGTACCAACCTTGCTAAGACTTTATTCACTGTAAAAGTTTGATCCTGACAGATGAGATGCTACAGTCTTGTCGTCTTCCTTATTCAGACAAAAATGGTTACATGCTAACATCTGTATTATTCTTCCTCTGTTTTAGCTTTATAGTTTGCACAGTGGTGTATGCTGGAGTCGCCGTCTCGGGGTTCATGATGTTTGGTGAATCCACAATGTCACAATTCACACTGAACATGCCACAAGAGTTGATCCCCTCGAAAATTGCCATCTGGATGACGGTATGAGGATAAAATCCCTGATCATTCTCCGATTTCAAAAATAATCGTGTAGTGCTGCTCATTTCACAACTGATTCTTTAATCTATTCCAGATTGTGAATCCATACACAAAGTACGCCTTGACGATGACACCGGTCGCCTTGTCGATAGAGGAGGCGCTGCCTAAGAGGATGCAAAATTACGCAATGGGGATGTCAGTTCGGACATGCCTCGTCCTCTCCACTGTCGTGGTGTCTCTGACATTTCCATATTTCGGTGAGCGATGCTTCTGTTACTCATTGTGACATTCCACATGCACGCAGTAAATTATGTTGATTGCTAATGCAATGTCCTATTCAATTTGGTTATTTTGCAGCCCTGGTGATGGCGCTTCTAGGATCTTTCTTCACAATGCTTGTGGTGAGTTCTAAAATCCGATTGACCTAACCATTTTGCTGAACTAGAAACATTAGTAACTGAAATAATCTGTTTGCTGGTTTGCATTTACAGGCTTTGATACTCCCTTGCGCATGCTATCTCTCCATCAAGAAGAACGCCGTACCCTTGTGGGAGGTAACCATAACTCAAAACACAGAAACATAATCAGCAACAAATACAGCACAACTAACCCTAAAAATTTCCTAACACTGTAACCATTTCTTTTTCTTTCAGAAGTGCCTGTGCGTAACAATCATGATGATCGGCTTCGTTTGCGCCTGCGTCGGGTCGTACACCTCGGTCCATCAAATAATTAGCAGCAGATAGTCTGTCAGACCTTTGTAATTATATATGTTCCTTTTTTTTGGTAGCAAATCTTGACGAAGAAATTTCTTTTAAGAAGGTGTAGCTTGAGAGATGCATGGGTATCTTGTCACTGTCATTTATGCCGGCAAGGACGTTAATTATACTGAAATCAGAAATACCTTGTACCACTAGTAAGTAATGATGTTCTTCAGATACCCAATGAAAGCTAGTTTAGGGCATGTTTGTTTGTGTTGTTGCTTTTGTGCTTTTAAAAAACAGCCTGTTGACTAGTTGAAAAGGCAGACCGATGAAATTTGAATATTGATTTTTGTAATATATTTTAGCTTCTAAACACACCAAAACTTGAAAAGTCGCTCGGAATGTGTTTTTTTAATTTTTAGTTCATTTTATTATAAGCTTACTTTTTAGCTTTTCAAAAAGCAAACTTTTTTAGAATCTTGTTTTTTTCAGTTTATGTCAGCTTTTTCAGCTCGAAAAGCTGAAACACTTATCCTGAGTTTCTGACAATAAGTTGACCACTATAATCGACGATAGGATGGCCGCAAAACGGGCGCATCACTGGTAAAATTTATCTGTCAGGAACGAACAATCACAACTTCCATTACGACGCAATCAGCACTGGACTAGGCTCAGTTCTGCCCAATCCCAGACACCGGCGCACGATGTAGAACCTGGCCCCTGGATGCCCGGCTCAATTGCCGGGCTGCCACCCGCCGCCGCCGCCGACTCCGAGTCCCCATCTTCAACAGCGTCCTGCTTTTGTCGTCCATGTACATCTCCATGACATCTCTGCAGCTTGTTCAACTTCCTCTCTTTCTCTGTATGTATGGTTGGTAATGGCTTGTGGCTGGTGACTGCAGAGTGCAGATGGAACCATGGAAGAAAGAAGTGAGGCATGAGAGTGGTAGAGGGAGAGATGGTATTTATAGGACCCAGAAGCCAATCAAACTGCTGATCAGTTTGTAATGCGCCGTTAACCTGCTGATCATTCATTCACACGACAGACAGACAAAAGCTCGTAACCACCTTATCGATGGCTGCAGTGCAGCCATCATACATCAGGCGTCGCCATGACAACTGAATGATTCAGAGCCGTTTGAAATAAATCAGTGTCGCGCGACTGATTCACATCGAGGTTTCTGAGCAGTGCAGCTCGTCCATAGTTCGCATGCGCATTGATCTGCCTGTAGCGTGTTTGTTTGGACGGACCAGCGACAAGGAGACAGTACCAGCGTCGACTCATGTGATGCACAAACACCCAAGGTTTCCAACACGTGCGTTATTGTTGGGCCCTACTTAGCACCTGCTGCTAGACATGCATGCAGGCAGGCCAGACAGAACACTCAACAAGACACAAGGCATCCGTATGCTACACAAATCAGCAAGGTGGGGGCCGGTCAGTCAATAACAGTGTGTATAAAATTAGCAAGGAAACTAATAAACTTGAGTGTTAAGATGAAGATGTGTTTCAGATGTGGTACCTTTTTTTTACACAATAGCCTCTGATTAAACAACACATTACGATTAAACTCTATGTATCCACACGTACGACAGGATGCATGTGAAGCAACGGCAATGCTATATATAAGCTGCGCTTCAGGCAGGCATTTCTTTCATCCGAGCTGATTCTCTAATCAAGGCACACACAGACTACAATTAACAAAACTCGATCTATCCACCGTGTACAGGACGGCCAGATGAACGGCGCATCTCCGATCCTTCACCAACAGGGCCGAGCGTGAAGCTTTCGCAGAGCAGGGAGCTCGTCTATCTCTTCTCCGTGAGGGTGAGGTCGGCCGCAATGCATGGGCATGGACAAGCGCCATGATCGACAAGGTCGGTCACTGGAGGCTGCCACTTGCAGCGGACGGGCCTTGACGTCTTGTCGATCGCTGCATGCATGCCCACGAGCGCACTCCGTGGCGCGCGGCAGATGACCTTGGTTGGCTACACGGACCAGCTACCGTCTTTGTCAGACCAAATAGATCCGCCGTTGGAGCACGCAACAGCCAGCGAGGTCGATCGTCAGGGTTCGACATCATCATCGTCCTCGTCGTGTGCAGGATGGAGGCCTGTCATACTTCATCCGTTTTTTAATTGATGTCACTGTTAATTTTTAAATTCAACTTTAACTATTTATTTTATTAAAAAAATTTGATAAATTTTATATATTTTGATATAATTTGGTTTATTATTTAAGTTATTTGAATTATAACTTAAAATTTTACACACTCAAACATATTTTTTGAATAAGACGAATAGTCAAAATTAATTATAAAAATCAACGACGACATCAATTTAAAAACAGAGAAGGTACGTTTTTCAAGTACACACCTATGTGGCTTTGGAGCTTTTTTATATGAAGACTAACTCTGCCATGGTCTTGCACATTAACTAGCATGTTTTTTTTCCTGAATATTCATTCTCTTGTTTTAAGGGAGATTTTGATACATCGTCATCTTCTTGTTCATCGTATTCCACAAGGCTGGTCAAATGGAGATCCTAATTTTGAGGGAGAGTTTACTTTTTCCGAATCTTTTTAGCTAGTTCATTAGGATACCCACTTGATGTAAGAGAACGGTAGAGAGAGAGAGAGAGAGAGAGAGAGAGAGAACGGTAGAGAGAGAGAGAGAGTTGTAAACTTTTGCATTCAGGTAAGGCCCATACAACCTTGTCCCTCTGGCAAGAATCAGTAGTAGCACCTTGTCGCCTCCCTATCAAAAAGAGAATTCTATTCTTCCACTTCTGACGCCTTTGATCTGAAGAGGTCACTGAAGAAGCCAACAGAATCCTGTGCGTGAGAGTCACTGAAAATTATTCTTGGGACTACTAGTTGCACCTGGGAGACTCTATCCGTCTATCCTGGAAGGCGGGAGCATCGACGCCCAAACGAACGAAGAGAGAGGCCCAATGTTGGCACCCGTTTTCGCAATATAAACACAACAGAATATATATCAAAAGCATATTTTAAAAGAAAAATACTACCTGAGACAGAACTTTTAACGACAACGCGACAAGGATCTCTATGCTCATACACGGTTGACCAGCTAAAAGCGAAGCAAACAATGGAACACCAAAGCCTAAATCTATAAGCAGACTTGGAAGCAGAACGAAAACACAGCACGTCGTCACCTACGCGGTCCTCTCTGTCTAAAACTACAAATGCAAACGGGTGAGTACATAAAGTATTCAGCAAGCTCTAACACTAGATAAAGGTAAATATTTAGATATAATGCACATTTAGTTCTTGCAAAGATGAGGCTAAAAAGTTCACTTTTGGGCAAAGCCATTTCTATGTAGGATTCACTACAAAAGATTTTAAAAAGGAAGTGAAAATGTTTTTTGTCCATATTTTAGTATGTTGGTCCTGTGAGAGATGTTCATCAATCCCATCAATACATATATTTTAATCGAGGTGCTGGCAAGCAACCGTACCGACCTCTGACACACAGCCTACACTTTCTAAAACACGAGCATCTACACCCACTCACACAACAAAAATATTATAAAAAACTAATCGTAAGGTACCTGAACAAGTAACATGTTAATACCGTGACAACGGCCATTTCAAAAGAATTTTTACACTCTACAGAGGTTGTACACTATACCCACAGGCTATGTCTTCTTTCGCGGGCAAGAAAAGCATAACGTTTATCCTATATCTACATAGGTTTTTACAGATTCCACCTAAGATGTACACATGGGCTATCCATCGGGGTATCAGCCTTTCGATGACACAACAATACATTTTTGGAGCCGGATCGTGAAGATTTACTACAGTCACGTCTTTTTCTAGTCTCCTACTATATCGAGTATTACCAAACCAAAGGCTATATCCGTGGGCTTACGGTCTTATGACGCGGGCAATTACATAGTCGAAAGCCAGACAGCGAGTTATCTCACGCCCTTCTCCTATCCTCTTGTGTCCCGTCGACCTTCTAGTGGTTCGATGTGGAATACCAACATAGCGGGGATAAGTCCTGCCCAATATATACAGGTTCTGTGGTTGTACGAAAATTTGTTAAATCGAGCGCTAATAAATCGATCTTTATATGGCATGGGTGACGGACTCGTCCATGACAGTTAGACCACACCGAAGACTATACACTTATCAGCATCACTTCACGTGAGCTCCACCCCACGACCAGAATCATCTCTCTTCACCTAGCACTAGTTGTACTAATCCTCACTTTTTTTCTTTTCACGCACACCACCAAACACAATTTAACTCATTTTGTAAACGAATAGTGTATGGTGTGGCAGTGCAAGGCACCGCAATTAAGGTCCTAAGTATTCTACTAAATAAGGCAACTCTCCGTTCTTTAAAAGTATTTAAAGACGAGAGACCTATGGTTAACAAGGAGGGTATTGTCAATGGGTAATCAAAGTACTTAATATTAATGTCTAGTAACTGACACTAATATCAGTAAAACAATCAATCAAGTAGAATTATAACTAACACAATGTTTTAAATCAAAATATCATGCATAGCAGTATAGATAGGCACTATAGGAGCATTAGCAAATATAGGTTCAATATGATCAAAGGGTTCGAGCTTGCCTGTAAACTTCTAATATTCGGAGCTTGAGGTAGGAGGCTGTTCTTCAAGATCCTAATCTTCAATCTCTGGCTTCGCGTCCAAATCTTCGTGCTTCTCTTCACACGCGATCCTTCTGGCTCCTTTTTAAAGCTTGACTCTTCCTTTCACTCAGCGTTATCTATGCGAAAGGAAACACCTAATAAAACTACCGAAAAAGAAACAAAGCTCGAGAAAAAGCATTAAAATTCAATGAACTCCGAATAAGAGCCAGTTAAACACTGCGAGGAACACCTAGGGCAGGTCAGGCATGATGCGGTCTCTATTGACTTAGGGTCAGGTTCGGTGGAGAGTTAACGCGCATTCCCGCTAGCACGAGCGGAGATGCGGCGTGCAACGTGTGTCATTTTGTGCATACCTTAGTTTAGAACTATTTACTATTTGTTGGTGAATTAGATTCATTCTAATCGATACTTAATGATTGAGCTATATTGTGAGTGTGTGGTGCGTGTTTTTGTGACACGGGCTCATGAACGAGTATCTGTGTACATCGTGCACTCGCACTTGTCGATGATCTGTGCGTGCATCGGAATATTGTTTCATATGGGGACGTGACATGCGATGGCACATGTAAGTGTGCCGTGCGGGGTTGCACGGTAACTAGGCATTACCATGTCCCGTGTGTGTGCTCGCATGCCGGTGATCTCATGTATGCATGTGTAACTATCGGACACCATGCATGGGAGTGCATGTGAAGTGTACCCTTAACCGGCAGAGGTTTCGGATAGGTGAATGGTGTGCCATTTTAGTTATTAAATTCCCTACGTGCATGTGATTACTAGCAATTAGCTATTAAATTCCATCTTTCTAACAAAACTACTAAAGCTAATGTGTGGCTTAAGACTTGATGTATATGAATGCAGGGCATGATGCTTGCGGGCTGCTATCTAAGTATTCACTTGCTTCCTAATATTTAGCTATTAGTATTTAACTACTAATCATACGATTCTAACCTTAAATTATATTACTTAGTGCTAACATGGGTAGGCATACTAATGTGTGCTAAGGATGAAGTCATACTATGATGGGTGCACACTAGCTACTATGAATCTACACTTAGGAATGCATCATAATTAAAGACTTGCGCTACTTCGATAAAGCCAATAGAAAGAACAAGCGATTAAACTCTAATAAAACTTACTATTAAAACAGACCAGCAAGATCAGATGTTGGCTGAGGTTTGGATGACTTGATGTGGTGAGGCTCGAGACAACGGTTCCAATGGTGCAAAAACTGTTGAAAACGGAGTTGGGGTGTGGCGGTGGTGAGGCGAACAAGGTGTTCACGATGGAAAATAGAAAAACCCCCGTGGACACGTTACCCGGCACATGTCCGCGGCTGTCGGGTGTGTGCAGGTGTGAATTAGAGGACGACCTCATGGTCACAATGCTCAGTCCGTGTCCACTGCTGGACACGTGCGGGCGCGAAGTTGTGAAACAGCCTCGTAGTCACATAGTTCGGCTAGTGACCTCGGCCGTTTTCTGACATTGTCGGTAATCTGTGATCGTGCTGTGGGTCACACTGTCGGTGCCGTGTCTAGGCTTCAAGACATGTGCGTGAAGCCCGACAGTGACCCAGCTCTGGGGCGCATGGTAGACAAAGTGTCTGAGCCTGTGGAGACGTGACTGAGTCCATGTTCGTGTTTGTGGACATAAGACTGTGACAGGAAACTGGAAAAGGCTGCGAGGACACACGGCTCGGCCTGTGTTCACGGCCCCTGGACACATATATGTCTAGAATCGGAGAAAATCCTGTGGACACGCGATTCGGCCTGTGTCCACGGCCCCTGGACACATGGGTGCCCAGAATCGGGGAATTCTCTGTGGACATGTGGTTCGGTCTATGTCCACGGCCCCTGGACACATAGGTGTCCAGAATTGAAGAAATCCCGTGGACACGTGGATCGACCTGTGTCCATGACCCCTAGACACATACGTGTTCAGAATCGGGGAAATCTCCCGTGGACACGCGATTCGGCCTGTGTCCACGGCCCCTGGACACATACATGTTTAGAATCGAGGAAATCTTCCATAGACACGTGAACTGTGAAGTGTCCGTGCCTGTGTCCGTGGACATGTGAGCCGTAATATGGGCGTGTCCGTGTCTATGGACACGTGTCTATGATCGTGAACACAGGGTCGTGACTGTGTCTGTGCTCGCGGACACGTGAGAAGGTCTGTGCCCATGTTCGTGGACATGTAATCGTGTTTGTGTCTGTGTCTGTGGACACGTGACCAGTGCTGTGTCCATGTCCATGTCCATGTCCATGTCTGTGGACACGGGGCTGTGACCGTGTCCGTCTCTGGGGATACGTGGCCGTGACCGTGTCCGTGTCCGTGGTCACATGTGCTGACCGTGACTGTGCTCGTGGACACGTGCTCTGAGTCTGATAGTGACCCGACTCGAGATCACGGAAGCGTGACCGTGTCCAAGTCCGTGGACACATGCCTGGCACCGTGTCCAAGCCTTTGGACACGCGCCTTCAGCCTAACGGTGACCCATCTTGTGGTTATGCGGCCGTGATCGCGTTTGGGTCACAGAAAGGTGACCATGTCCAGGCCTCGATTCGGGGTTACACGGACACGGCCGTGTCTGTGCCCCAAGTTCATGATCACATAGCCGTGACCGTGTCTGGACCTCAAGACACGTGCTAACGGGTTGGACGGTTACCCTGTCCAGGACACGTGCCGACTACCATGTCCAATCCCTCAGGGGTGCGGGTGTGCATAAGGGTATTTCTGCAATTACAGAAATAAACAGTGGTCTTGATGTAAAATGAATAGGACTATACTGTAAATAAACATGAAATTGGGGAGCTTTCTGTAAAAAGCTTTACCAATCGACCTGTTGAGGCCGTGGCCCCTGTCCAGGGCGCGAGGGACCGCAGCAGGGGGCCGGTCCACACCGTCGCCGTGGACCTCGCCGGCGTCCAGGCGGCAAGCTAGCCGGAGGGGCAGGGACTTCCAGCTAGGGAGAGGCAGAGACGCATGGGGAGCCTCCGTGTCGACTTGGTCGGGTCGAGGGTGCATCAGGGAGCGTCGGCGACGGGGACGACACCGTGCGCGGAGGGGCCGTGCAGTGTCGACGTGCAGGGGAGCCGAGGCGGCTCGGATCTTCGGTGCGGAAGAGGCAGGGCGGTGCCGTGAAGCTTGCCGTGGCCTCTGGTGCACCGGGGAGGCGACGCAAAGCACCTGCGGCGGAGGGTAAGCGGCGTGCCGTGATGGCACTCGGTGGAGCTCGGCCTCGTCGAGGCTTGGTCAAAATTGAGTAGTCCAGGAGGAAGGGGAGGCCTTGGCAGTGGTGCATGAGTAATCTTGAGTGAAGGAGCTGACCGGAGACAAAGGAAATCGTGGCGGCGGTTGAGGAACAGTGGTGCCCAGTGACAAGGAAGAAGAGGTTGATTGGAGCTCGATTCCGGCGGGGGTGGTCAGGCTTGGTGCCAGGAGCGAGAGGGTGGTGCGGTATTCCTCTTGGTGGGTTTCGGAGAGGTAGGAAGGCACCGAGGAGCGCCGGCGACAGAGGACGTGCCGAGCGCAGTAGCGGCGCATGGCGTCGGGGCGCGTGAGAGTCGGAGACGGCTCGACTGGGGTGGAGGAGGTCGAGGGAGGAGCCGAGGTGGGGGACGAGGCCGGCAGTGGCTTGGGCGCTGGCGGCCGGAACGGCAAGGGGCGGTGACACGGCATGCGTGCGACTCAGGGAGCAGAAAGCACACCACGGCCGAGAAAAGAGAAACAAGCTGTCGAGGGGATGGACACGTGTAGGAGCACGCGGCAGCGGCGAAGGGCACATGCTGGGCGCGTGGCGCTGCTCGGCAGTGGAGGCGCGACGCAGGGAGGAAGGAGAAGGCGCTGACAGGTGAGGCCGCGGGCTTTTCTATTTTCGAAATTTTCCCGGAATTCCTGTGGCTGCCTCTGTTTTGCCTCCAAAAGATTAACTTCCCAAGCTCCTCCGATGAATTTGAGATCTGGAGGATTAAAGAACTTTTTAAGATGAACAATTTTCGTTTTGGGGTCATCTCTAAATTCAAGTTCGATTTTATTCTGGAAAATTCGGAGGATAGGTAACTGTTTAAAAGGAGTAGTTTAATTTGAAGAAGGTCAAATAGGATTCAAATGAATTGGACGGGTTTGAAATTCAAAGGATTGGTTAGATTTAGGATTTAAGGAATTGGAATTCAAAAGAACACTAGAAATCAAACGGCAAAGGAAACAAAAGAGTCAAATACTTATCACATTCACAAATTTTAGTATTTTGAAATTTTTTATTAGTGAGGATTTTTCTTTTTGAAAGGAAAGAAAAGAGAAGGTGAGAAGTGGAAGGGAAAATGTTAAGGTGATTGTTAAGAAAATTTTTGAATTTTGCATTTTTAAATTAGTGCTTAAAATTTGAAATGTCACACCCAACGTGCAGCGGCGGAGCCCAGGCACGCAAAATTCAGCATCCTCAAAGCCCATGTCATGCATATTCATTTGACTGCAACAAGTGGTGTAGCCTGATGACTGAACAAATCCGACGATTTTATGCCAAAAAAAAATAAGAAAAGATTCCTGACGCATTTTCCGAAGCAATCAAACCCACGTCTAAGAACATATGATGACTCCTGGAGATTAAAAACTTCTAAATTGTCAGTATACGCGTCGATAAACCCTGATACACTGAATCTTCAACAAGACGCCAATTCTTGGTTGACAAGCTTACAGCCTAGAAGTTTACCACACAGGTATGTCAACCTCTAGACTGAATATCCTACTATTAATATTCTTGCACAAGAAGCCTATCCAAAAGTCCGGACAAGCAGTGTCACCGAACTGGAACGCGTCCTGTCGGGCTGTTTTTCCGCAAGCCAACGTCACCTCATGGTTTTAATTTCAAGGGCAACCTGATTACTCTTAGGGCCTTTGTTCGTATTTTTATTGTAAAGAAGTGAGTAAAAAAATGTATTATAATTAGATAATAGAATTATAGTATAATGATCTATAAAATCTATTTTTATCTCACTCTATAAATATGAGATAATCTTATTTGTAACTTTGAAAAAGTTGTGAAATATTAAATTTTAAGCTAAGTAGCCTACCTCATTATGTAGATTTTAATTTCTTCAAAATAAAAAGATCCAAACAGCTCTTACAAAATATTTAGTATTGGCATACTGTTATGCTATGTTAAAGCTGTGATCTGATAGTTACGGATTCTGACTTGCAAGCAGCTTTTGAGAACCAAGTAACGAACAAGAAATCATGTTAGGCTTAGAACACAATGCATAAAATTCTTAACTGGCTTAGAACACAATGCATAAAATTCTTAACTTCGGATAGTTAACATGACTTTAAATCTTGCGTAAATTCCTGCACAAGAACATCGTTGCCTTCTCTGGAAAATCACGGTTACACACGAAACACTGCGTCCATCCTGACGGGTACTGTTTCTGCCGTTCTGAATGTCGTCGCCGTCGTCAGACGTTTTGGTACTACCTTCCCTTCCAAATGTCCTGGGTCACCGATTCACCGGCAGCACGACCTCACCGACGGCGGGCTGACAGGAATTTTACAACAACGCGGCCACCGGTTCGCGGTTAGTGACGGCCATCAGAATATCTTGTACTACTACATACCCTTTGTTTTGGATTCTGACATTGATCACGATCCAAATCAGAGACGTGAATGTAATTACAAATTTGGATCGTGATCTGTGATTTCCGGCAACCGTGCACTCCATGAACGAAGATTGTTCTTCCGTGCTTTGTTTCGTAACAGGTAAAGATACTTCCTTCCTTGAGCTGCAGTGAAAGGTACGGTACCAAGAATCCGATGACGACAGCCTACTATTTTAGAAAATGCTTAGTAGTATCATAATTTAGTCACTGAATCAATCGAAGAACGAATTGAATCATGGAGAATATATTACGAATTCCGACGTTTCAAGATCACTGAGACGCCATGATCTTACTGGACGAGACGGACGCCTGTTTTTCCAAAGCTTACGAACTGTAAACCTACTGTCAACTTCCATGCTGAAGAAAGGTACTGTAGCACTCCTGCTATTCTTGCACGAGAAGCCTGTCTGAAACCTGGACAAAGCGCATAGGATCTTGTCAGCCAGTTCGTTTTCTGAAGGTCACCGTCGGCGGTTCAGCCAGCCGTTCAGGGGTCAGCTCATCTGGCCGGTCACCGAAACCCTCGGTTACTAGTATAAGCCAGTTTTGTGGTCGTATTCGTTTTAGTCTCGGCGATGACAGTGAACAGCTCGCCATGTCTCGTACTACTCCTACAAGATCAGTGACAGGTTCACTGAACATCGACCTGCTGCTGATGCCATCGTTTAGTATTAATAATTAATCCTCATCTTGACTGGGTAAACTTATCTCTCAACACCAGCTCAGTGCCATGTGCAGGGAAATATTCGCGCAATCTTGCTCTGTATTTTTCTAAGGAGTAGTAGGATTGTGTGTGATCAGGTACTGTTTGCTCATGTGATCTGATCTCTACCTACTAACGGTGTTGTAACTGACCTAACACCATTGCATTTTTTTGTTCGAGAAATGATCCAGATTACAACCTGACTGTCTGACAAATTCCAAGTAATCTAACCTGTTTCTGGCAGTTAGATCCATGTGGTTCCACAGCCTGATGTGAGGATGTGCCCGTGCCTTTATATGTACTACACCCTCTATTTTAAAATATAATTATTTTTAGATTTAGTCAAATTCAAACTTTTATTACTTTGATCATTAATAATATATATTAATAATATTTTATTATATAAAAATTTTATTTTTTGAATTCGTCGTTAAATAAATTTTTATAAAATTATATTTTTTAATTAAAAATTATGTAATTTTTTAAATTTTATTGAAAGAAGTTAAAAAATTTTGGCTTTATCTAAATCTAAAAATGCTTATATTTTAGAAGCATAGAATCGTCACAGATTTCTCCTGTCATGAGTGACAAATGCTGAAACTGTTCCGAGGGAAAAATCAAAAGGAGACATGCTGAGGAAGATTAAAAACAGCATGCATGAATGGGACAGCAATGTACGAGCAGTATCATTTGATGCCAGTTTCCAGTGCATGGGATTATACGCCATAAAAAGAAAGGAAAGAGAAAGGAACGGTTGAACGGATGGCATGTGCAGAACAGCCCGAATATGCAAAACGCACTACTTTGAGAAACAGATAAGGGCACATCCTGATGATAGGTGCAGCAGAATTACCACGGAAAGATTTGTTGCTAATCATAAGTTTAGAAGATATTCCAGTGTCTTTCACGTCAAAATGCATGGAAATGCACACAAAAAGTACATGATTCATTATCACAGCATAAACCATGATCGATTAACATATAAATACATAACATCTGGGAGGTCTCATGGCATATACTAGACCAAACCCAGTTTTCATCACTTTTACATACAGCACTAATCTGCAACAGTGCAGTGAGCATCAGGTACAGAGTAAAACAGGTTTCAGTTTGCAACCTGATCAACTGACGCGATTGATCACAAAGCACATACATAGGTGATGCTTCATTGCACAATTTCAGACCAGGAACTAGATCTACTTTCCAGCATAGGAATATGTAGCTACATGATTGCATAAACGTTTTAGTTCACAGTACATCAAGGTGATGGTTTCTACAAGGCTTGTCCTCTCCACATCAGACCTTACCCATCTACCTGAACAGCATCAACTGGTTCGTACTATGATCAAAGGAATCTACATGTGAAAGCATACCGGCCATACTAATACTGAATAGGCAACACCTCGAGACGAGTTCAGCAAATCATGGCTACCAACTGGGTCATTATAGAGCCACTAGACATACTGAATTACATAGCTACTAAATCTAATTTTGTAGACAACTGGATAAGCAGCTAAAAATAAGGACAGCCAGCATCATTTGCCACCCAGGTCGAGATGGCGAAGAGGATGCGCCCTTTCCATCCTTGCAAGAGCCAATGGTGATCTATATCAATCACGAAATCCTTGTGGTAGCAATCCTTGACCTTGCCTCGGACTATCTCCACGGTTTCTCGTTTCAGCGGCAGCTGCTTCAAGCCTGCTCGTTGATTCCGAACCTGCCACTGCTTATAGGTCTCTGGGCGCTCCACCCGATCTGTGCCCTCACAAGCAATGACGTTCAGGGCAGACCTTCCAAAGATATTCTGCTCGATCAGCATCCTCTGGTCACTGTCCCTTGGTGTGGTTGTGTCCAGAACATCAAACAAGGCCGAGTAATAGAACAGGGCCTCTCTGAACCGTGTCACAAAGAACGGTGCACTGAACGATCCATTGACGATAGCATGGATGAATGTGTGAGGCTGCATCTTCCTGATGTTATTAAGCACAACATCCCTTGGGCTCTCAATCACAACGCTCTCATCCATCAAGTTCTTGAACTGATACATGCAGTTCACAATGAGCACCTCATCAGGATCAATGTTCAGATCCTCCTTGCGCACAGACTCCATCTTAGATGCTGCGATTGCATGGTACTTGAATGGCACACCAAACTCACGGGCATAGTTACTGAGCCGGCGCCCTGTCTCCTCAATGCGCTCGGTTGGGCGGAACCCAGGCTGGGGGAGATCGATACCAGTAATCGTCACCTCTGGTGGCCCACCTTCCCTCCCTGATATCTGCTTCAGGAAGCATGGCCACTGGAACCCATAGTGTATGCCATAATCAACAATATGAATCTTTTTCTTACCCAGTGAGGCATTGAAGATGGTGGTGTTAGAGAATACGAAGGCCACTTTCTTGAAGCAGATGGCAGCCATGTACAGCTGGTATGCTTGGAGTAACGCCACTGCCGATGTGCGCTTTGCCATGAGTGACTGGTAAACCATGCTCCCCGTACCAGCGAGCCTTGCCTGCAGGCCCTCCGCAAAGCAGTGCGCCAGGCGCTGTGTCCCATCCCCCTGTGGGCTGGCATGCTGCTTGATCTGCTTGAGCAGCTCGGTGGCGCTACGCCGGTCGTCCGTGGCCACAGCCTGCGCGCAGTGGATGAGCAACGTGCGCAGGTCCACCACGTCCCTCCCACCACGGCGTCCCTTGGCCTTGCCGTTCCCGGCCTTGCCGCCCGCCTCGTTCTTGGCGGCCTCCTCCTGCATGGCGATCCGCAGCTGCTGCATCTGCAGGACGCACGCCTCGTGGGAGGGCATCATGACCCTGTCGAGCATGTCCCGGGTGGCATCGTCCTCCCCCTGGACCGCGCTCTGCTTGCTGCTCCTGCCGCCCTCGACCTCGAGCTCGTCGTGGTCGTACGGGTTCTTTCGCCCGCGGCCGACACCGTTGCCAGGCGCAGCGTCGAACAGCTCCTCCTTCACGCTCAGCGTCACGGCTGGCGCCACGGGAGGGGCTGGAGAAGGAGCAGGGGCGGATCTGGCTGCCAGCTTGTCCTCGCCAGGCGGGAACTGGCTGGTCTCCTGAACGCCGCCGCCCGAGGAGTAGGAGGGCGCGTCAAGGTCGATGACGAGCTTGTCCTCACTGGGGAGGAACTTGTTGGCCTCCTCCATGCCCTTGAGGAAGGCAGAGCTCATGAGGTCGGAGTTGGCGCCGTTCCCAAAGAACGCCGCCGGGTCGAGGTCGAAGGGGCCGTAGGAGTTGACCGCGGCAGGTGTGAGCGGCGCAGCCGGGTAGGTGGCGGCGGGGAAGGACGCTCCATCAGAGGACGACGAGGTCGGCGACGGGTCGCCGTGGTCACCGCCGCCGCTGCTGGTTGTTGTCGTGGTGGTGGTGGTGGTGGTGTCGTCGGAGTTGGATAGGATCTCGAGGAAGGGCTGCTGCGCCTGCAGGAGCGACGGGTTGTCGGGGTAGTCGTAGAAGAACTTGTCCTCGATGTCGTCCTCCATGAGCATGCGGGAGATGTACGGGAGCACGAGGTCCTCCGGCGACCCCGCCGCGGCCCCGCCGTCAGCGGCGGCGGCGGCGGCGGAGACCGGCTGCTGCTGCTGCTCGTGGTGCGGCGTCGGCGGCAGGTCGAGGTAGGCGGACGGGGAGTCCGGGACGAGGTCGGACAGGAAGAGGTAGAGCGACGGGTCGTCGGCGCCGGGGGACTGGTACAGGTCGTAGGACGAGCCCATGGCGGCAGCGTGGGTGACTGGTCGGGGGCGTGCGCGGGAGCTAGAGAGAGAGAGAGAGGAGAGGGGGTAGATTTGTAGGCGGCGGGTGGGCAAGGAGTGGAGACGGGCAGAGGAAGGTTCCGGGAAGGCGGCGGCGGAAATGGGGATTTCGAGACGGCGCTGATGCGAGGCAGGTTGAAGCGGAAGAGGGTCAGCTCGACTCAGCTCAGCTCCGTTTGCTGACGGGGTCGTTTGGGCTGGGCTTCGTCCTTCGTTGGACTTGGGCTGGGTATGCCTACCGAGCCCTTATCAGGCGTGGGTCCCACGCGGGCAAAAGCACCGCCACGCCATCACCCGCTCGACACCATCAACCTGCGTACGTGACCACACGAAAAGAGACAACGAAACCGTCCTCTGGTACACGTACTCTGTTTGGATGACGATTTCGTGTCCGATGGAGGCACCGTGGATCCTGGACCGGTTTACAAATCCACACAGATCTTTAAATTTTTTTATATTTATTTTTTATAGAATTGACTTAATTTTATAAAATTTATGTATAATTTTTATTAAATACTTGCATCCCCAACAGTGCTATGATTGGTCGTGTCAAACACAGGGTTTTAAAAACTGTTCGAGCCGCGAAAATGGTTCGAGAGCGGTTTAACTAAAACCGCAAAAACCGCGAAAATCATTACAAAAACCGAACAAATTCAAAAATTAAATTTTGAAGAGAAAACCGAACGGTTTTTACGGTTTATCGTTTTTGAATTTGAAATCAAATGAGCGGTTTTTTAACGGTTTTTTTTGGTAAACCGCTCGGTTTGAGCGATTTTCGAATTTTCAAAATAAATTTAAATTTTTAAAACAAAAATCGGTCAACCGTAAAAACCGAACCGCAGCGGTTTGATCGAAAACCACGGTTTACCGTAATTTTCGAACAGTTTTGTGAACCATAGCCAAACGTGGTCGACACGTCGATATCATAGCCTGGTCCCTGGAGATTGGGGAGGTCACGTTCCACTTCCAAACACCTTTTGATTTTATCCGTATCGACTTTTCTCCAGCATTCCACTGCATTTCCGTTGCCGACGAGCGGCGGCTTTGGGCCAGGCGACTTTTCTCCAGCTTTCCACTGCATTTCCTTTGCCGACTAGCGGCGGCTTTGGGCCAGGATTTTCTTAGTACTATTTCTTATATTGGTCTTTAAATTAAAATGATCTATTTGATTGCAAGACCACACTGCACTCCTTGTATCACGGACTTCACCACTACTCGTCGACGCCGAGTAGCAGGCAGAACACAATCCAACCTGTTCACTCACTTCTAGTAATCACATGATGGATGACTGCTTATTCAGCAGCATATCTCATGCCCATGGTTCCAAAAATCACTGAAAAATCATTTGGTTTTCGTGAACTGATCCGACTTACTTATCAAAGTCGACTGATTCATCAAAATACTAAATTGTGATACTAAAAACAAACAGCTGTTATATGTCGTTTATATTAAACTTGTTAATTTTTGATAAAATCGATGCGATTTATAATTTTTTAAACCTTGACTACTGCGTCTCTCTGGCTTCCTGCCCACAGACTCACTCTGTTGAGACAAACCACGCACCCCGACCTCCGAAGCAACGTACGTCTGCACCCGTTGAATTCGACGACCATATGCACGTCTGCCTGCGCCTAGCCCTAGCGCGAAACAGACTTTGTTGCCTGATCTCGTTGGACGGAATAATTTTATCGCCTCCACCAAATCTCGTCAACGACGACGAAAGCCGGCCACACGAGCGGTCAGGTCCGACGTCGCCGCACGGCGCACGCTTCCTTCCGGCGTTCGAGTTCGAGCAGCGCGGAGGACGACGTTGCGGTCCGGCGCCTAAACCTAGGCTACGACGAGAGAGCCACGTGCGCAAGCAACGCGGGTGAGGCGGGTGCCGAAGGCCTGCCTGCACGACCGAAGAACGTGACAGGAAATGTTTTCGGTCCAAGGAGTAAAAGTTTCTGGGCGTCGCGATCAGCGGCACTAAGCAGATTAGAGCACGTGGTCAATGTACGGGATTGATCATGTTCTCCAACGAAGAAATTAAACTTACGGTCGACGTGGTTTGGAGAGCAGGTGATGATGCAGATGGTTACTTGGGATCACCTTGTTTCAGCTTTCTGGTTTTTTGGTTTGAAAAACTAAAAAGTTGAAAAGCTGAAACAAGTAAAGTTGTCAAAAGTTAGCTTTAGAAAGGTTGAAAAACTGTTTTTAAAGAAATAAACTTAAAGTTAAAAAGCTCACTCAGAACTGTTTTTTTGCTTTTTAATATACAGAGAAGACAAATATATATTACAAAAACCAATAGTCAATACTTTACCAGCTAGCTTTTTAATTAGCCACCAATCAACTTTTCTAAAAGCTCAAAACCTCCAGCTCAAACAAAAGGCTCTTAAGTTATCTGTTGGAGGCGAGGATATCGGACCTCAGCGGTTTTATGTTTTTCACAAAAACCAATGAAATCGGTTAAAAATCTCTACTCACTCCATTCTAAAATATAAGCATTTCTAATTTTACTCAAATCAAATTTTTATTACTTTGCCCACTAATAATGTATAACCAATAATGTTTTATTATATAAAAATTATATTTTTTATTCATCATAAAATAAGCTTTCATAAAAAATATATTTTTACATTAAAAATTATAGAATTTTTTAAATATTATTAAGTAAAAGTTAAAAGAGTTTGAGTTTATTCAAACCTAAAAACTCTTATATTTTAGAACGGAGTTAGCACAAATTTAAAATTTAAATATAGTTGATCGAAGTACTTATAACAAACTGCTCCGTTTCATCGATTTTGAATTTTCAAACTTTAAAACCAAAAACAGTTTTACTGCTTCAGCGATTTGAATTTTTTAAATCTTTATTTAAAAAAATTAAACCAGTTAACTGTCTAAACTAAACCAGATCAGTTTCATTGGTTTTTCATAAAAACTGATCTCGCTCGGAACGGTTTTGTTAACCGTGCCTAGGACCGGTCAACGCACGAACCTGAAACCAGCGCTAAACCATTTTGTTGCTTGCGAGCGTGGCAGTCATCTGCTCCCATCTTTCGCTCTAATTCTTGGAGCGCAATCCAACCTTAACACAAAGTCTACCTGCAAGAAGAAGTTGTCAAGCCCTAAAAAAAAAGAGTATATATAATAACGCATAGATATAACAACGCATGGGTTTGCCCAACATGATCCCAGGAATCAGTCAACAGGGCGCCAAATGGAGCAGAATAATGCTATGCAATGCAGGCAGTCAAAGGTTGCTATAAGCTCCACGCCATCGTGACCAATATGAAACACATCTTCTGCACGCAGGATGGATTAGAAAAAGGTTTCGGAAAGGGGGGATGACGATTGGTGGACTCTCGTCATGGCCCGTGGCGGCCGAGATCAGCGGCGATGAAACGGCCGCAGTTTTTTTATTGACGTGCTCGCCTCCTCCTGCTGGCCCCGGGTTGGAGATTGATCGGAATAATTCAACGATCTATTCTGGTGCACGCAGGTTTGTTTATGCTCGTCGATCCAATTCATTGATGCTGAGCTTCATTTCTAAAGCTGTTATAAAAAACTGTAAAAATATATATTTTTTTAAATTATTGACATTATTAATTTTTAAAGACAACCACAACGCTGCGTCGAATCGAGGCATCAATGTTCGCTCAGCAGAAATCGATTTTCTGTATGGTTCGACACCATCAAAGTATGTTTGTTTAGTGAGACCTTCAACAGTAAAAAGCACATGAGACATGCAAGCACCGAAGTCGTAAATCCTAATTTTTTATTCTCCAAATTTCGAACCATATATATGCGTCAATTTTTCTCTCCTACTATTGGTTCGATGTTCACATGCGCTATGTTCGGTCACCGAACTGCCAGATAGGACTAAGGTTCGATTCTGCCTCACGTTGCGGATGCTCTAATATTATTTTTAACTATTTGTCATATATAATAAATTAATTTAAATGTGAAAAATTATAAATAATGATTCAAAAAACTTTAATGATATTTTTAAAATTTAAATAAAATAAATAGTTAAAGTTAATATTAAAAATCAATAGTGACAACAATTCAAAAACGAATAAAACTTCAAGAAGGAAACAAAGAGTTTGATCATAGAGTGACCGTTCAGAATTTATGCGAGCCAAACGGTACGTATCGATCCTGCAGCAGAAAGAAGCAAAAAATGACTGAAATTGAAAGCACGTACTTGCTGAATGAAGCTTTTAAAATGAACAAAGACCCACCCACAACAGTGTACAAGAGAGCTCTTATTATCAACATATAAATTACAATCATACAACACCAACAATTTCTGACCTTCAAGATTCAAGAAAATCAATTTTTTTATTTGCAGCTTCGAATGATTGTTCCCTTTCACCTACAACTTTATGTGCAAAAAGTGAAACTCCCAGTCTGATTACATAATTGACCCGTGCCGCATATAATAGCAAAGAGGTCGCCATCTACCATTTACACAGGATGTAACACACGGCGATAACTTATTCACATCCATCCTTGAGAGCTAAGCAGCCGCCGTGAAAAATCTTGGCACGAGCCAGAATGATATTGACAGTAACCTTAACCATGATACCGATAGCCACCGAAGAGAGTGTAACCCTAATATCTGAAAAAAGAAAAGATATCTTCATCATCATCTGTTCCAATAAGTCCACGTTACATGTGACTAGTAACAGTGATCATACGCATGACCCCGAGGACCATTTGATTGGCACTACTACAAAGTCACTTCCAGGTAAAAGCTTTACCCAGCTTAAATGAGACCGGATGCCTTCTGATGGCACCAGTGGCTGCAATAATTTCTTATTTGTTCTTATATGTAACACCTCTAATCATGGCGCCATATGGTGGAGAACAAACCAAAAGGCAACAACATAATTCATGACCATTATGTGATTAAACTAAGCTAGATATGGCGTCATATGGTGGAGAACAAACCAAAAGGCAACAACATAATTCATGACCATTATGTGATTAAACTAAGCTAGATATGGCGCCATATGGTGGAGAACAAACCAAATGGCAACAACATAATTCATGACCATTATGTGATTAAACTAAGCTAGATAGGCTATATAGGACATAAAGCAACGCAGCCACTGACAACCAAATCAACAAACAAGGTTATGGTGGGTTAGGCTCCTTTTTCTCTCCCATGCATCAGGGACAAGGACTGCAGAAAAATTATGGGCAATGGCGAGATTTCTTATCTTCCAGACAAGGGCTCAATATTTTGCAGTGGTTCTTCTAAGAAATGGTAAACTGCTGTGAAGTGTGAACTAGGGATGGAGGACAAGGGCGAAAAGTCAAGCAGTCAGCCTTGACTGGAAGCAGATAGTTCCCTTTTCACCAGGCAACCGGCACTTGCTAATCTTCGTTTGTATAAAAATAACATTTTTTCACCTTCTGGGGGTTACACGAAACGACTAGATGCTTACAAGGTGCAACGTACCACATGTTCGAAATATGGTTCACCGGATTAGGATAAGCAAACAGAAACAGCTGTTCCAAGCACCCCACTATAGTATATTCCATAGCCTTTTTAGTTTGACAAAGACGTAGTGCACTCTACTAAGTGCGATAAAAAAAGCTTATAGATTAGGGGCATAGCATCATAAAAAAGGCTTGTCACATCATAATGCCCAAAAATCAAGGCTAAGAGGAGCATCCAGCCTTTCTTTTTCGGCTTTAGATTCTTTGTCCAAAATACCACTAGGTCATACTTTTATAAATGCAAATCATGGAACTTGAATTTGAACAATACACGAAAGCAGCTGGGTCATGTAAAAATACTGCCAAATTTAGTTAAAAAAGGATAAATTCTAATTTACTTCTCTCAAGTATAGCTAAAATCTAAATAACTCTCTAATTTGATTTATTTTACCTATCAAAATATAATTTTGAGTCAATTTACCCCCTGCAAGTTGTCTTTTTTAATTCTCCTTAGAGAGTGTTGGGTTACGTGCCCCCCCCCCCCCCCCCCCCCCCGCGGCAATGTCAATGTTAATGGGTCACACAGTGATCAGCGGTGGAGCTATTGATTACTCTTTTTATTGTTTGCCTGCTCTAATGTGATCAGATAACATCACGCTGCTTGGTTTATGGCTCCCGGAAGTGAAGGCGTTCATCAAATGTACTAGAAATGCTCTACTGGTAGGTTTTCTTTTTTTTTTTCTAACAAACATACACAGCAATTAGATTATATCAATTATGGTGAAAATATTCAAAATGGCCATGCTTGTTAACATTCATAG
>BCLG01003204.1:31815-55593 GCA_001602295.1 Zoysia matrella
CAAACAGAATAGAAGCCTATATCAGGCCACTTAACAGAAGCAAAGACAAAATGCTAGCACTACTAGAAGGTACACTCAGCAACATGGACAAATTGCAAATGCCATCTATTTATCTATATAAAAAAATCAAAGCAAACACAACTAAGTATAATCAGTTAAAGTATAATCGATGTTGCAGCAGTATTATCATTTTTGTGGCACTGTATTAAGTCACCTTCGAGCCGGAGAAGTGGCAAGCAAAAAATTGAAAAGGAACAATATATACATATTTATGCCCACAACACGGGACATTTGTATCTACTGCAGGAATTAGTTTTTTTATCAGGTAAAACTAGCAGTCAGCAAAATACACAAGCATTTATCCTAGTACGATTAGTTCCTGAAACACTAATGAATGCAATACTATCAAGCTCAAGCTCAAACCGGGCTCAATTTTTTGGCATCAGTGACCACAAACCATATCCATAGGATAGTAGAAATCAAGTTATGCTAACTAGTAAGCCTAAAATCACACAATATTATTGCAGTGAAGAGTAAATAAACCATATATAGTAAAATAACCATGCATCCGTGATGATGGTTTCTCCTGCAAAAAATACACAATAGGTGAACCAAGAAGGAGATGGATTTAGAATTCTTTCACCAGCGTAGATAGATGAACAATTTTTTGGCATCAGTGACCACAAACCATATCCATAGGATAGTAGAAATCAAGTTATGCTAACTAGTAAGCCTAAAATCACACAATATTATTGCAGTGAAGAGTAAATAAACCATATATAGTAAAATAACCATGCATCCGTGATGATGGTTTCACCTGCAAAAAATACACAATAGGTGAACCAAGAAGGAGATGGATTTAGAATTCTTTCACCAGCGTAGATAGATGAACAAGCTAAGCTCACTCAGACCAAGAAAAAATATGCTGCTACACATGGATCTTCCACGGAGAAGTTGACAAAAGAAAAAAATACACACTTTGAAAGTCAAGTCCTCTTCCTCTCTGAATCAGATTGGTGCTGCTCCTATCTCTCACTTCTGCCCCAGATCTGATAGACGTACACTCGTAATCTTCTCCTCCCTGTCCTGACGGAGAAGATTACTTGCAAGCGGAGTTAAAGTGAGTGACCTCGGGTAGGGGCAACACGTGAAGCAAGGTGCGGAGGCGAAGTGCTGCGTGCTGCGGGAGGCTGATGGCTGTAGGTTGCACCGCCCTCAGCGCGCCGCTGGAGCTTCGAGGAGGGTTGCTGGAGGAGGGCCACTGGGCACGGAGACGAGAGAGACGACGCCGCGCGCCGCCGCCACCGCAGGCGCAGGAGATGAGCTCGCATGTGAGGGTCACAGGAGAGAGCAAGTCGCTTGCAGCGTCGGAGGGGAACCGATTACGGTGGGAGGCGAGCGGTAACGGCACTCCACACGCCGTATCGGGTAGCGCGGGTAACGGATTACGTTCCACTTAAACCAAACAATTTAGAACGTAAATGAGTACCACTGTAATCTGATTACGGCGAAAATACACTCAACCAAACACTTTCTAAAGTGAAACTTTATGACATAATGAAACACATTATAACACATATTAGAAAAATATGTATTAAATTTTTTTATCATTCTTTTGCATATAGTTTTGTATTTCAAAGATTAATTTACTTTTAAATATCTTCATAAAAATAATGAAAAAAGTTATTTTTTAATAAGTGTTATGATGTTCTTTATCATATGGTAAAGTTTGATCTTAAAATTATCTTTGTGTATTGAGAAAAAGAAAAAAAGACAAATTACATTGACTCAAAATCATGTTTTGACAAAAATATAGTTTAGGGTGTTGACTTTGGCTAAGATAGTAAAGTGGACTTTATAAAAAAAACACCAAACAGCACTTTGGGGATGCCATACTGTGTCTGTTGGCCACACCGGTTTTGATAATTGAAGCTGAAATTTGGTTGATGTATTATTGAACAAGTCGAGGTCTTGACTGGTTACTATGTACTCCCCAACAGATTTTGTTGAAATAATGTTGTTTTACCACTAGTAAAAATGTAAGTATGATTAAGCTCATAACTCATTTCTGAATCACATCTGACAAATAGGTCATCCCCAGACCTGGCAAAGTTCTAGATCAGTACACCTACAGAACTGTGACAAAAGTTCAACAGGGAATCACCAACAGTGGTCCTATTGAAAATGCACATAATAATGCTTTTAAAAGCTGACTAGAATATCATAGATTTTGACTATATAAGGAAAAGGAACAATGTTTTATCTGGAATGTGTAAGATCCTTCTTGGATGATTTCAGCTAACAGTCCAAAATCAAGAGTCTGAAAAGTCACAGGCAACTGTACTGAGCCACACAATCAGCTACAGCAGTGATGGCACTACACAAGACCGACGCACAGAATTCCTGTCCCGTATACTTCTATATTATAAGAAAAATGCAGTGGGAGGAACCGCACACAGTATTTCATTTACAGAAAAAAGGATCCATATAGTGAACATAGGGAAGAAGCCAATTGAACTAAAACTGGCGTACTGTACCTGTCAGCATATATAGATCAACTAGATGTGCTCTTCATTTTGGATGTTTCAACCCTCTGTAGCAATGCTTGCATATTCTGAATCACAAGAACATTAAATGTTTCAAGTTGAAGAGAACCAATACATGTAAAAATGAATTCAAGTCTGCTGTATTAAACATATACATTAAGTGTCAGAATAAGATTTCTTAAGATATTAGGAATCAATAAAACATTAACACCACTAGTTGCTAAAGGTTGGGTTGTGCTTGTGTAATCGACGCAAATGTAATTGCTTAGTTTGGGTGCGGGTGATGTACTCTCCTCTTCTGTTAATGCAATGATATGATTCATATGCAGCTCTCCTGTCTGTTCAAGAAAAAAACTAAATGATACCAGTAGATGACAGAATGTGGAAACATATCACTAGAACACTAAATGGTACTAGCATTATGGGTTACGAGCTTCAACTATGAGCTAAAGTTGCAGCCCTGAATACTGAAGAACAACTTTCATCAACTCTGAGATAGGTCTTGTGTTTGGTCATAATTTGATAGGAGTGCATGCTCATAACCATTAAAGTTACAGGTCTGAAATTTCTTGTGCCTACTGAAATTTCAACAGTCTCTCTAGAGCTAGTGACCTACATTATGTTGGTTCGTTACGCCATGAAACTGATGCAAAGAGAATGTTGAAAGAATTGCTTAAAGCCGTGAAAGATGTTTCTGAAACTGTTACCTTTACAGAGGTTTCAACTTCATCAAGCTTCTCTAGTACCAAACCTTCAAGAGCAGGAACCTGAAACTCAACGCATATGGTTTAATTAAGTATATATTGTTAAAAATACTACTAGCATCACATTAGGTATCAGATAAAAATATTGCTACCTTCGAAGTATTAACCAAATAGAAAACTGAACATCACGATTTCTATTGCAATATACAAGTGAACCTAATTTTATTACAATTGTTGAAAATTGAATGGAGACAATCAAACGTGTGCATAAGCTAATACAAAGAGAAAAGCGGCAAGCTGGACTGGCTGGCGTCAGTTAATAATCAGTAATTCAATCAATCATTTTCAATGTAGATGAAATCATTTAATGGTTAATTGAGTGGAACTATCGAAGTTACTATGAGTACTGCATTCTGTAGCACAAATAATACCAGTGTTGCCACTTAAAAATCCAGATGTTACAAAGTTATAGTTGCTCAAAATACGATGCCTAGATATCTCTTTTCAAGTTTTTTTTCTCAAAAGAGTAATTTCTCTATATGTACGTTAAGTAGTAAATATCCTGAAGTTAACAAATTATTTCTTAGCCCTCAAGCTACTCATCTCTAAAAAGTATCACTGTATTATTTTTTGAGAAGCAAACATGAATTCACATAAACTTTTCAGTTTACGAGTCTCGCTCTCCCTCTGCCAGTGCACCCTCTCCTATAAGCTCAATGCATTCAAGTTTCAAAACATTACTTTCAGTGCAGAGGATTTTGTGTTTACCTACATTAGATACTAATATATATCAGATCAACACCCAACATCATCTGAAATACAAGTTCTTCAGCATTTTTTAGTAAGTGTTGGAAATTAAGTAATGTTTAGCTGCATGTTTGAAGAACTAATAAATTGATATCTCATAGCTCCATAACTTTGCTAAACATAAAAGAAACGTAAAATTTCATTGTTAAAGTTTAAACGAAACAGACACTTGAGCCATACCCAGACGCCTGCTTCAGGATTCGACCTTGCGCTATGTTGAGCATCATATACTGAAGCCTTCCTGCTGAAATTAAGGCTCCTCGTGTTCAAAATATGGATCAGAACAGCCTGAATAAACATATAAAAAATAATTTCACTATTACTCAACATTAAGCAAGTCAATTTTATTTTTTAATTACCTTCCTGAAATCATGTGGATGAGCAACTCCAGTTATTCTTAAATCATCACTCAAAGGCCTTCTGACACCAACGTTCTCAATTCTTATTGAATATACCCCAAAGAAAGATTGTAGATAACCTATAGAGAGAACATATTTATTATAATAATCAGGAGCAATTATTCTGTGTAGTTCTCAATGAAAAAAAAAAACTTGAAGAAAAGCTCTGAAGGAGCCCCTTTTCATTCTTTGTAAGACTTGCACTTACACCTGAGTGTTTACAGAGGTGGAAAGTGGAAACTGGTCAGTGGAAGAATTTTCACATATGTTTTTTTTCTTTCCAAAAACATTATCACTGTACAGTGAAAGGATCATCAATTTTTTAATTTTTTTCTCTATCCAATCATATGACCTGTAAATCGAACTAAGTTGATGAGATCTTCATCATTAATCATGAAGAAAATTTCCAGTAATGCATCAGCGTACCTTGCTCAACGACAACATTAGAAACTGAAGGGAGGATAACATATTTCTCATTCTTCGAAGCTCCAAAACAAGGTAAAGCAACAGGCTTGCGTACCTGGACTGTGCGATTTAAATTAATTGGTACATGAAAATGAAATGAAATAGAAATATTCCCATTGGAGATGCAAATACCCTATAAACAATGGCATGTGGTGTCAAAAACAGCTTCCTTGAGCGGAATTCATTCCGACAAATATATATCCGAATAGGCAAGTAAAGTAACATGAAGACTCCTACTCCCCAAGCTAAGATTAGTAATACAGATAAAAAGATCCAATGAGCAATTTGATACTTCACAAAACGATCTTCCATTTCATCGAATGATGCATCATAGAGGACCTCATCGTCACAGCTTCCATCATGGTCATTTGAACCAGCCAATAAGTGTCTTTCTAATGCAGCTACTTCTACTCTTTCATCTGGCAGTTCCATCTGTCATTCAAAAGTGTTGCCGAAGTTTCAGAACAAATAAAGCAATGGAGGAAAACGAGGGAAAATTAAAGAAATGCTCAACAAAAAATAAAATATTATACAGGGCCATTGATAATAAAGCCAAGGGAAACATTTGCATTCCATTTGATCAACTGTAACCTCGAAAATAAAGAAACCTTATGGAACAAACCACAAATTTAGCAGCCAGTCGGCACTTAGACCTAAGTTGATCCAAAACCGTAAATAGTACTAGTAAACGAAAAGGAATGCGTTTGTCTACCACCGTTAGCTATAATTTGAACAGAGTCTAGAATCCAGCGTACGCATCAGTCTCAGCACATAATATGTAAGCAAAGGAAACGACAAGAGTATTACCAGCAAGCATCATTCACAGTTACTACCAGGTCAGTGACTATTAGGCTAGGTCTCGAACTGGAAGAACACACCACAATCACGCAGATACTAGCAGCAGCGAAAAACTCCAAACGCACTGGTCACAGCATGGGACAACCTACAGCACGAACACTGCAATGAACCAGTACCTGACGAAACAAATTCCGGAGGCGATTAGGCTCCACGGCGCTCGCGTGCTGACAGGCGACTAATTTCAATCACTTCCGGAAGTGAAAATCGAGAAGGTACCCGAGGTCCTCGGGGTTAAGGCAGATGGGGTCGAGAAGGGTGCAGCCGCTAAGCTGGGTACCTTACCGCGGGGGGCGAGGCCTCGCCGGGGTTCGGCGCCGGCGGTGGCGAGGAAGAACCACGATCGAGTGCTCCACCGCTGAGGAAGGCTCAGGAGCAAATTTGGGGGCAGATGGCAGGGACCGCCTATGTCAAATTGCAGCGCAGCTCCGACCACCCCTCCCGAATGGGCTCGCTTGACAGCGCGGCGGGCTTACTGGGCTGAATTCGGCGTCTAGGTCTAGTTCACAAGCACGCTTTTAGGCTGCGGGCTGCTTCCACACCTGTGGGCTGCCGATAGAATTTTGTTGGTATTATAAATTTTAAATCGATTTTTCTCTCTAACCCTACATTTTTGCTAGCTGCTCCCTTCATCCTAAATTATACTTGGTATATACTCTTAAGTTTTACTAAATTATAAATTGTTCTCACTCTTTGATATAATTTTTTCTCTTCTCAGTACATCTTCGATCTTATTTCTCTTCTTTTCATTTCTTTTCTTCTCAGCTTCAGAACATCTCACATTTTTTTACTTTTTCTCATGTCTGAATTAAAACAACTTGTAAAATGAGACGGAGAAAGTATAAAACTATCAACACGATGCCTAGTTAGTAACCGACATATGTTTGCTGCATTACCTCGAATCCTTCTTTAAAAATACCAATTATCTACTCCAAAATTGTTTTCATGGAATGTTTTTGCACCTCGTAATGATGCTTACGGGTTAACGCTTGTTTCACGGCTCTTCCCGGCTTGATTCTGCTCCTCTCCTGGGAACGGTACTACGACTACGAGCTTGAAGTAAACGACAAGGTGTCAAGGTTGATCATGTTCGTAGCTTAAGCATCCATCGATAGGTTTCCAACACCATGAATCATTGCTGCTCGCTAACGCTATGCGACCGCGCCCCGTCGGATGCAAAGAGACCACGTGCCTCAGCCGGGTCGCCGGAACGAGACGACACCGCCGCTGCTGAGTCCTGTGCACGGTGAGCGTCCACCACGGCCGTGGAAGCCCGCGTCCTCTGCTGTCTCCTCCGCGCTCGGCGCGCACGCCGAGACCCCGATGCCGTGCCCGTATTGTTTGGTCTTCCTTCTCCGCTACACCCTAGTACTACATGGATGGAAGCTTGCTTTGCCTGTCGCTGCAGCTGTGCACGTACTAGTATTACTCCTGCTCTGCTACGTGTGGTACGTGGTCCGGCTCCCCGACCTGCACGGACGGACGGACGGATGCCGGGCGCCGCAGCGGCATGCCGATGCAGGACGCGACGCAAATCTTCTTTTCTGTCTCCCGCCTCCATGGCACCGCCAACTACTACTCCAGTACTGAGCGGAGCCCTGTGCATTTCGATTTTCATGCCTTTTTGAAGTTAAATACTCCATTTGAAATTCGAAAATTAGACGTAATAATAACCCATGCAGGATAGCTGAAACTTGTTTGTTTGCTTCTTGTTTGGGTACGAGAAGTGAAGCACAAGATTACGTCTCGAGAAGGGATAAGCAGTAGTAGGACGAAGTGGTAGAAGAGCGGAGGGAAACGGGGCGGTTACCGGCTTAAGACTGCCACTCTGATGATCTGATCCGATCCCCCTGCTCTATCTGCTCCAGTCCTGACACGCTACGCAGCTTTTGTCGTCCTGCCAGATGGCCTCCTCCTCCTCCCACAGTTCCCACGGGCACGGGTGCCGTCCATGCTCGCGGCTCGCCTCCTGGGCGTGGCCAGGCCACACCGGACCTACCAGCTCAGCGAATGATCTTCTCCGTGCGCTGGCACGGGACCCTCTGCACCTATCCACCCAGGGCGCGGGCCACGCGGCGCCAGCAGCAGGAGCAGCGACGGCGGAACACGACGAAAACACGCCGGTTCCCTTCTTCCGATCGCCCGCGACCGAGTTCCCCGGTCGCCACGCGTCGGCGGATCAGGAATCGACGGCGCGGGCTACAGGAGTTGCACTCCCAGCTCACGGGTTCTCGTTCCCGCGCCGAAGGCCCGACCGAAGCACGGACGCGCGGGTCGTCCCGTCTCACCAGACCGCACCAACACCACGGCACCGGCACCACCCGAAACGGCAAAAGGGAAAGCGTGGGGAAGGCGGTGCGCGCGCTACGCGACGAGCGACGTACTGTTTAAAGCTCGGAGGGGGAAAGGGACAGAGAAAAGCTGTGAGTGGTACGGTCAGAGGGAGAGGGTGGGTGGGTAGACTGCAGGAGGCTCTGCCACCGGCAGCGCACCCAGAGAGAGAGAGAGAGAGAGGAGAGGATTCCCGTTGCGGCTGCTGTTAAAGAGGAGGAGAGGGTCGCGAGGAGGTAGCATTTGGGAGAGAAGAGGGTTCCAGCTCCAGTTTCAGAAGGCTTGGTTTGGTGGGAAGCGAGGAGGAGAGGAGAGGAGCACCCATGGAAGAGGTCAGTGCGAGCTCGGTTCTAGGCGATCGTGGCTTGCTGCGATTGCTTGCGAGTGTTTTCTCGCGTTCCCTCTTCTTCGATCCGCTTCCTCTCGCGTGATTTTTCGGTCGCCGGGGGCTTGTTCTACGGCGTGATCGGGTTCGGGGTTTACTTCGGTTCCCGTTTTCTCGAGCTCGGTGTGGTGCTACGATTCCTTGCTCGGGAATGCTTTGAGTCCGCGCTCTGTTTGCGCTTGGTTCGTGGTCGTCATACGTTTCCTCTTCTTCGACCCACTTCATCTCGCGTGATTTTTTTTTTTTTTGGGCTGAGGGTTCGTTGTATACTTGTATGGCGTGATCGGGTTCGGGGCTCGAAATGTGTTCAGTGTTCATGTGATCGGTTTGATGCAGCTGCTGCCGATGATAATCGCCAGAGGTAGAGCAGCGGCAGCGAGCCATGGAATTTTCGCTCTCCTTCCACTGAGCCGCGATCGGCCACCAGCGCTTCGCTTCACCACACTTCGCGTGAATGTTTGATTTGTGTGCGCTTCGTGCGTCGATTCGATGGGAGGGGGGTCGCCAGATTTGTTGCTTCGCAGGGGGCTTTCATGCGATTTAATGTGGTCGGTTCATCGGCTTGATGCTGCTGCTGCCGATGATCGCTGGAGGCAGAGCAGCAGCAGCGAATCGTGCAATTTCCACCTTCTCCTACCGAGACGCGATCGGCCACCAGCGCTTCACATCACTTCGTGTGTGAATTAATGCTTGATTTGTGTGCGCTTCGTGCTTCGATTCGGTCGGGAGGGGGTTCGCGGGATTCGTGGCTTCGCTAGGGTTTTTCGAGTGATTTGGTGGGGTCCTTCTCAGGATTCCGCTGTTTCAGCGGGGTTGCCTTCTCCTCTCCTCAGCCGTCGACCGTCGTGTGTTTCCCAGCTCGAGCGGCAGCGCCAGCGCTTGCTCTTCTGCGAAGAAATCCGTCCGTTTCGTGTCGTTTTGGTCTCGTTTTCCTGAAACTGACGTCCGGTTTTGCGTGCTCGCCCTCCGCCGCGCCTCGTTCCCGTGGGGGTTTCGGCGGATTCGATCTGATCGCGGGTTTTGCGTTGGTCGGTGCTAAGGCTTTGTGGTTTTCTGCCCCCGGTCGCGTGTTCTTCGTTCAGGCTCGGGAATGTGGTGTTTCGAGCCGCCATCGTCCGGGGTGGTTGCTTCTTCTCTTTGATTTCGCCTGCGAGTTGCTGCATTCAGTTACTGCCCTGGTGGCGGAGTGGGATTGGGAGTGGGACGGGATTTCCGAGCGACTAACCGGAGCCGCGTCGCGAGCTCACTGATCGCCTTGTCCTGTTCACATTCCCCATCATCCTCTGCACTCCTATGCGCCTTTTTGTTCTTTTCCACTCATCAGTCGCAGCGATTCGTTTCGACTCCGGTTTTCCCCACGGTTTTATCGTCGGGTTTATTCTGTCGCTGGTTCAGGAGATTATAATGTTTTTCTTTTTTAGTGCGGACCGTGCGGTTCGATCAATGCGAACCATTATGCCATTTTTGGCTTCGCTTTTTTGGGAGTTTTTTTTTCCCAGTGTTATTTCATTCTCATCTCGTGATCGGAGAATCTGCTGTGGCTATTTCCGAGGCGTGTGGGTGGGGTGGATTCGAGGAAATCTTTTGCGTGCCTGCTTCGCTATCTGGCAGTCCCGTGTAACGTCGCGTCGTGGTCATTCGTATCAGCGTTGTTGAGCTGACCGTGCCCACTGATGTCACCAAGCTGTGGTTCTAGCACTGACCTTGGGGGCGCAGTCGGAGATCAGGCACTGATTTGGGAAACACTGTCTCTTCTGCTTGTTCTAGCACGGGGCTTGGTTTCCGTTGCGACAGTCTAGAATGAAGCGATTTCCGTGTGTTGAGATATGAAAATTTCTGGTTTGAATTTACAGGGTTCTGGCGACAGCGCCAGCGGCGTGGAAACGAGTGGCAGCATAGACCGGGTGAAGCACGAGAACTTCTGCCGCGCCGTGGTGGAGGACAACACCGGGCTTCTCCTCACGGCGGTAGAGGGATTCAGGAAGGAGGCACTGGGCCGCATTCGCAAGGGCTCGGAGGCCTCCAGGGCGCTGGACCAGGAGATGTCCGCGCGGCTGCTCCACCTCGCTTGCAAGCACGACGCGGTGAAGTGCGCGCGGCTGCTTCTCGAGGGGGGCGGGGCCGAAGTCACGCCGGCGCCCGTCGATGCGAGGGACCAGTTGACAAGGACGCCGCTCCACGTCGCCGCCGAGACGCACTCGGCCAGGTGCATCGAGCTGCTGCTCTCCAAGAACGCACGTACTGATCTCAGGGTGGTCGAGGGGCAGTCCCTTCTTCCGCTTGAGATCGCGTTGATGAGCAGAAGGTATGTGTCTGTACACTGAAATACGTACTCATCTTAACTGATATCTGAATGTTCTGAATTGAGTTGAAGTTATGATAAGAGTACCGGAGTAGTTATTTGTGACTTGAATTGCTTAACTGAGATCAGACGTCTATTTTCCCGTAATAACTGTTTGCCTGCCTGCTCTTCATTCAGGGTTCAAGTGCAATGGTCACCAGATAAGTCAATTGAAGATCTTCTGGGTTTTCTTAAGGGAAGGGTACGTAAACTCGTCCATCATTCTTTTTCTTTTATGCTGATAAATGAGATTGAATGCATTTTTTTTTACTCGAACTGGTGACCTTCTCCTATTTGTAGGACCTCACGGCGGTAAGGCTCCTGGCAGAGAAAACTATAGTGGTTGGGGAGCTTGCCTACAGATATGCCATGGAGGGACGTGTCCCTGCATTAGCAATGCTGCTTCTAGTTGTTGAAGAGAAGATATCAGGACCAGTGAGTGTGGTGATAGAAGGCATAAGAACAAAAAGATCGATTTATGACTCCATTGTGGATGAGGCTTTATCAATCGGTGATACTCCAGCCCATGATGGTAATGAAAGGAGAAAAGCGCTGCTATGTGAGATTCAGCTGCTGAACCAATTTGGATCAGTATCTTGGAGGGACCAAAATGACAAGAGAACATTACCCCCTCTTCTTAGGGCTGCTAAGGTACCGCTGTCCATCTTGTGATGCTTGTGATGGATCGTGGATCCATGTCTTTTCTTTCTTCGTTCTTTCAATGATATATGGAGTTCTCATAATAAAATATGAATTGAGTATTCAATTTGGTATTATGACTAGCATTGACTTTAACTACTCGTTGCGCAGGATTTGATACCTAACCTGATTTTAATTTTTTTTAAAAAATCAGAACAAAACTTTCTCAAACAATGTTGATGTTAAAGCTCCATATTCAAGAATAATTTTAGGTTAAAAGTCTACCACTGTATCTCTATAAAAACTTTGCTGACTGACTTGTCTTGTGTAGGTTGGAGATATGAATGTCATTAAGATGCTTCTGATGGGGAATGTTGATGTCAATGAAGTTGACTGTGACGGAAACACAGCACTTCACTGGTGCCTTAGTGGTATCTCAAGCACACAGGAGCCAAGGTGTTTATCTCAGAATTCTTCCTTTCTGATCATTAAATTTGAAGTCACTTGTTCTCGCTCATTCAAAATGAATCTTAATTGTCATTTATGTTTGTACAGGATTGTCTGGCTCTTGCTCAAGAATGGGGCCAGAGTTTTCCAGGGGAACAAACTAGGGCTCACGCCAATACACAGCGCTGCAGCTAAGGGCAATTACAAGGCTCTTCAGGTAACACTGATACATCCTACTAAAGAATTTGATGGCACTGCACTGACTGATTGACCTTTTTTTCTTTGTTCAGTCACTTCTGCTTCATGAGCCTGATTGTGTTGACATACCTTCCAAAACCAAAGAAACCCCATTGTTCTTTGCAGTGAAGAATGGTTCTGTAGACTGTGTAAAACTCTTATTGCGTTTTGGGGCCGATACCAAAGCCCGAAACCTCCGGTGAGTAAAATTCCCAATCACATTCAAGGAATGCTTGTAATGACGAATTTGTGCAATGTGAACTTAACATGCAACGTTTTTTTGACTTTAACAGAAAGCAGAGACCAATAGAATTGGCAACATCCCAGGACATGCGTTTCATTCTTAGCTCTACTAAAGTTGTACCATGTAAGACTCTTACTGATATTTACTCTTGTCTTCACTGTTCACCCTAAATAATTCTCCAATTATCTTTGTATATAGTTCACATTTATTTGTCATTGATTCCATGATTTATGCATCTGTAAGGCCAGGAATTATTAGATGAAAGTAGCTTATTTGGAGTGCATATAGTTTGTCCCTTTAACAGCAATGTACTCCAGTCGTAGGGAACCTTAGCTCACCCCAAAAGCATCGCGTGATGAGCAAGGAAAGTTGCAAAGAGCTTATGGATGATAAGTTCGATGGTTATGATGATGATGATTTCAGTGAATGGTATGTATGGTATATATTATATGATTGAATTTACTATAAAAACTTCATGTGTGAACTCTAGTTCAAACTGAGACTTGAATGCTGATGCAGCAACATCGGTCTTAAGAAATCAGCATGTCCACGTGATTTTCGCTCCAGTTATTCTGCCCGAGGGCCTAAGGGTAAAAGCCAGTTTTCTCCAAAACAAGGTTCAAAGGCTGTACCTCGGGTAAGTTACCCATGCTCTATCAATATTCTTTAGAAAAAATTCCTTGCACGATCTGCGCCTTATTATGTTTCATTCTTCTAGCATAATCATTGGCCAAGGCATGACTACACTAGAAAAATATTTGTTGGAGGACTCCCACCTTCTGTTGACTCTGGTAATGGTTCATAAAATCCTGCATTACTTTGTGTCTTTTATGTTTGTAGCACACTTCTAACACCTTATTTTTCTTATCTAACAGAATACCTTATTGAATTCTTCGCTGCTGAATTTGGGCCTGTGGAGGAAGCAGTAGTCATAGGGTTGCAGATAGGTAACCGAGTGCAGTCCCGAGGCTTTGGCTTTGTAAAATTTGAAAGAGATAAGGATGTCATAAGTGCAAAGGAAGCTCATCATGTGTACATGCTTGGGAAGAGAGTGGAGATAAAGGATGCTGTCGCTAGAGCGTATTTACCTTTAGAAGACCAGAGCACTACTTCGAGAAAATACAGCCAGGAGTTTCCAAAAGTGAGCCACAGTGTGCTAGATGGTGAATTGATTGAGGAACATGGTCCTCAGAAGCGGCGGCCATTGCCAGAGAAGTGCCTTCCATCTTGGTTCTTTACATTCAGGAAGTGGTTGCCTGGATTTCTTAGGGATGAAACTGAGCGACTTGGAGAGAGGTATCCATTAAGCTCTCTCAAGGGTGATTTCAGAGCAACTTGCAGAATGGAGCTTGATCATGCAGCAATTGGTTATCCTAAGCTGAGCGACTTTATGCGCTCCCTCCCTGGAATCTGCAGGATGTGTGTAGTTCCTGTTGGTAATGGACCTGCAACACACATGGTTCTTCTGCCACCGTTCTCACAACCAAAGTATGTGCCCTTGCTTGAGCCAGTATCCTTCGATCATGATGAGCTCCCAGAATCAGTGTCAGATAATCACTCCCCAAGATCTCCACTTACTGCCAACATGACAGTGGACTCCCCGCATAATACTGACAGCCAGCAGGGTGATGCGTGCAGTGAGACCAATGTTCAGAGCCAGCAGGGCGATGAGAGCAGCAGGAGTAACGCTGAAAGCCAGCAGGATGAAAATTCCACTGGAAGCTTACTGGATGATTTTACTGTCAGTACAAGAAAGCCTGATTTGAATGTATCTGTGCCTACAGGAAAGCCTAATCTGATCGAATCTGGACATACTAGAACGCCTGATCTGCTCGGGTCTGTACCTACAAGAAAGCCTGATTTATCTGTGTCTGTACCTGCAACTACAAGAAAGCCTGATCTGATCCAGTCTGGACCTACAAGAAGCCCCAATCTTGCGAGAACCTCCAATCCGATTGGATCTGTACCTATTCTTCAAAGAAATGCATGTGGACCTGTACTGGAGCTTAATTTTCTCGAGTCCGTGCCTACAGGAAAAAAGGTCGAGTTGATTGAGTCCAGGCCTTCTCCATGCTTCATTGATTGTCCAGTTGAAAGGCCAGCAGTAACTCCGAGCAGCCGTGAAACTGATACGAGATTCTCTTTCTTCCAGTCACAGTGGGACAAGTACCTGGTAACAGCCCCCTTTTGAGGACCTAATGTATAGATTATTGGTTAAGCATAAGGCCAAATAATGTAGTATAACTGATGTTGCTGTTTGTTTTTTAGATTCCACATCCCAAGAGTGATTCTTGCATCATCTGTCGATCTTGTGAAGCTACAATGCAGCTTGTCCCGTGCCTTCATAAGATATGTGTTGTCTGCATGATGAGGTGCAATGTCAGGGCATGCATGACCTGCGGCGTTGCAGTAAGTGGAGTGAAATCATCGCCTGCGGTGGATGCAACATACCGCCACATGGTAAGAAAATGCTCAATATTTAGAGATGGTTGGGAATTAGTATATGATCTGGACTCTTGGTGTTACTTTGCTTTACTGCATGAGCTGGATTTATCTGATCAATTGCTGAATATGCAGGGACTCATGGAGCGTGCTTTGAATCAAAATCAAAGGTGCCAGTTGATGGTTGTCTGCCGTGGAGCGGAGGCGATTGTCAGATGTTCCCCCTGTATGCATGTCATCGCTTGCCGAGGATGCCTCCTTGCGTCAATGACATTACTGAAGAACTGCACCAACTGTGGTTACATGATTGAGCACTTCAAGTTTGTTTGACAAGGCTCATTTCCTAGTATAGGTAATTTTAGAAAGCAAACTCTAAGGTATAGAATAAAGCAAGAAATCCTACGGTCTGAAGGGGAGATCTTATATGCTCTCTTTCATTTGGCCACACCTGTGGGATGCGCTAACAGGTTATTTTGGCAGTGTTAGACGCCCTCGCTCCTCCCAGCTTGAGGTGTTCTTTTTGGCTACTTTCTAATTCTGCTTAGGAATGCCTTTGTCAGACTTGATTAAGGTTACACCAATGCTGCTCCGTCCGATTTTGGCGAGCTCACAACGCGTAGAGGTTAACTATATATTATAGCACTCTGTTTGTAGACATTGTGAGTCCTATATATTAGGATGGATCATTCTGCAGCTTATCAGTGGTGGTTGAAATGCTTTTCTGTATGTTTCTTGATGTCTGCATTCTGTTTGTTTAGCGCTTGCTTCTCTTTTCCAAACCCAGTCGAAGCTTTTCGGCTGGTTAATAGTACTTTATGTTCTCATTTTGAGAATTCAGTCGAGTGCACCCAGTAAATTCCAGTTATGTTGTTCTGAATGGTTGATCTGTGCAATAGGACACCACTTGCGTTTGATTGTTGTTAACAATGTCGCTATACTAATGTTTCAATATAGAGTATATACGCTTTCTGGTTGCTGCTTTTTATTGTGCATCAAATTCTGCGCAGGCTCACTGCCTGATGGCCTGATGTAGGTTGCATTTCAGAATGCAATCGCAATTTCCAGTTGAGGAACTTACGATTTGCATTGTTCAGCTCAGGTTGATTTGAGTAGAATCATACCACTTGCCTTAAGAATATAGCTGGGTGTGGTTCTCGACTTACTATTCTCTAATGCTGTAGCCGTCAGCTTTTCCATCCTTTCCTGACGTGCTTGTTCTTAATATTTTGATTCATCATAGAAATTCTATGGGATCCCTGCCATCCTGTAGAGATAGTGTCTGAATGATATGCGAAGAAGCTAGTTTTTCAGGGAATGAGTGTGTGAGCAGACATTCTTAGAACAAATACTACTAGGCAGGAGGCGTGACTAACTATATATAAATCCAATGCTTGACCAGAAGCAGTGTCACAACCAATAGTCATTTATTAACACCAATCTGATGCTATATACGATTACCAACAGGTTAAAAGTTGTAATCCACAAGATGTTCATACAGCGTTGCCAGACGTGGGAATTCATTCTACGACGCCCTTGCATTGCCTGGGGCTCTCCTGCACGCGCGCTTGGGCACCGAGTCGCTTCACCTGACTGCTCTATCTGTACTCAGCACACTCCAACATGGTGGCCTTCCTCTCCGCCCAATCTCAAGATACAGACAACAAAAGTTCCGACTAGTCACATGAAGTGGAAATTTGGCAGCCCGAGGAAGAAGATGGAATCGGGGGTGGTTTCCACTTTCACGTCCTTGACGCTGCATCGCCAACTAATACTAGTACGGGCAACGTGGTATGCTCCAGTAGTTTGCGCCGCATAGGCGGGAACCGTGACGAACAAGGACGGGCTCGTAACAGCAAGGTGCAGTACCCAGAAGGGGAAGACTATAAACGACAGCCGCGTGCTCCCTGCTCAGTCGCGCCGCGCGGCGGGGTCCCTGCGAGGCTGCGAGTGGTGAAGTGGCGCGCGGTCCCCCTCGCGCGGCACTGAGCACTGAGGAGGTCCCGGTCCCATGCGGGGCCCTTCAACTCTCCCGCGCAGCACGGCACTCCCCAGTCAGTTGTCACGAGTACAGTGTGTAGGCCCACCGGTAGTAGTACTAGAGCCATTGCCCATGCATGCGCGCGCGGGGACCGCGCCATCGACTCGTGGCGCGAAGTGGGGGGGCGATAGGATGACGCGGCGGAGTCGCGTGCATGCATGCGGGATGCGGCCGGGCATGGTCACCCCTCTCTCCCTGCCGCGCATAGCTTATGGTTATGGGCGCCCAGTGCGCACTGCGCATGGATTCTCTGCTGCGGATCAGTGACGACCTCTCTCTCTCTCTCTCTCTCTAAGAGGTCATTCACAGTTTTAATTTTATTAGTTTATAATTTATTTTTCTTCTCTAACTTATGTTATAGCGTAAAAAGTTTTTTATAAGTTGAGGTTAAAGATACTGCACAGCTCACCCAAACGGACTTTAACTGTGCGTAAGAGTTTAAAAGGGCTCGACCCACAGACTATTTCACAAATTATTTCATTTCTTACAAACTTTTAGTCAAAAATAAATAGAATTTCAATTCGACGCTCACGACACAATTCACCCTGACTGTGCGTGGTAGAAGTAGTATGGATGGAGATGGACGTACTCGGACACTCTAGTCTGGTCGCTCCTCTACAGTGGTTAACCCCGTCCGTGCCGTATTCTACGCGCAGCGAAGAGCCGTAGGCTGGGATTCTCGAGCAGCGCACCCGGGCCCCCGGGCCACCTGCGCTAGCTGCGCGCGCAGCGCGGCCCCACGCGCTGGTGGCTTGATGCGCGTTGCCGTCCTGACGTCTACTCGCTGTGGCCGCGTCGCGCGGCCCGGCTGTAAATGCTGCCCTGACATACAATACGCGCACCGCGCATGCGTTCGAGGTTCGGTCCAGCGAGCAGTACTCCCTGCTTCGTTCGTTTCCTCGACGTGTTTCATGGAGACTCCTCGTGGTGGTCGCTGTGGAAATGGTGGCATTGCCGGAGGCCCAGAGCTGGGTTATCATCGTCGCGATCGATCTCGATCTTCGTCGCTCGAGCAGTGGATGGGTATGGTGCTGTTTCGTCAGGTCAGAGGAAAGTCGAGGCGTGGACTTGCCATTATGCACTCTTGCTCGCTCCGTTGCTCGATGTATAGGCGTATAGGCTGCCTGCACGCTTAAACATCGATCAGCGGCCGTAGATTTCAAGGATGCAAGTCGAAAGCGAGGAAACTCGGAACCCCAGCTGCAGCCTACTCCTAGCCACCGTTTCAAAGGAGCACATTTCCTTCAACGTTGTTTACAAACTGATTGTAACCCTCGTGGTTAATGAAGTTAACATCGCATAAATTCAAAAAAAAAAAGTACAGTTCTGGAGTATCACAGTACTAAACGGCAGCAAAGATAAACCAAAACCGAGTTGGTTTTGCTTGCAATCTACCGCCCCCCTGGTGGTCCAGCTCTCTCCCCGGTCGTGTGGTCTCACCCAACAAGCCGATCGATGGCATGGTCCTGGCCACGGTGGGCGCCGCTGCAAGTACGCACACAGGACTCCTGTCAGGAGCACGAGCCAGCCCAAGCGGCCACACAGGCACGGCCAAGTTCGTAGCGGAACACGTACAGCGAACCCAGTTGACCTCTGCTACTCTCGATTCGGTTCGTTCACGGGGCCGCGGCCGGATCCGTCGGGTCGGGTCAGGTGCGTGCACAACACGCTACTGCTACGCAGAAGCGTACAAAGCCGTGGATCGATCGATCGAGCCAGCCCCACGAGTCGCAACTCGCGTACTACTACTAGCACGTCCGGATCGATCGGAGGGACGCGACATGGCGCCCGATCGACGTCTCGATCTCTTCCGGCCGGTCGGGCTGGGGCTGGTGACCACCATCAGGTCCATCACTGGCACTGCAGGTCGAGCTCAACCTGCAAACAAACGGGTGGTGATTATAATTAGTCTCTCCGTTATTGAACTGTTATTGTTAAAACAGCAATCCCAGTTCATTTTTGAACTTCGATTGACGTGTACGTAGTGGGCGCGAGTGTTGGATGAGGTCCCCAAAGCACGCTCGCACACCACACCACTGGGGGTCGTGTCCGGAGCGAGCATCTTAATTTGTCAACACACGGGCGCGCCGCGCGGGGGACCAGACCGCAACGCCCGGCTGCGGAGGGACGCATGCACGGCCGCCCGGGCGAGGCAAGCTCACCTGGGAAAATAATGGTATACTACTTAGTAGCCGGGTGCAAGGTTTCCGGTTCAGTCGAGTCAGCGAACGGTTCTGTTCGTGGTACAGTACATCTTCCTAGTTCGGCAGAAGCCTGCCTGCCTGCCTTTTCTCCTTTACGCAAAGACGCAGCAGCACAGAGCGCACCACGCGAGCGAGACAAGCGCTGCCACGACAAGACGCAACGCCGGCTCCCCGCTCTTCCCTCCCCGCCTTCCCCCGCCCGGCAGAGTCATCAGTCCTCAGCGGAGCGCGCGTGGCCATTCCCTCCGGCGCCGCGCTGTAAAAAGCCCGCGCGCCCGTCCACCTGTTGTTGTTGCTGTCCGTGTTCCATCGCCTCTCCCACACTGGAGCAGTACTGTCTCTCTCACCTCCCGGTGATCCTTGGCTATCACTCTCATGCACTACCACCACACACACGAACAGGCAGGCCCCTGCGGCAGCGGACCCCTTTCTTTCCCAGCGGCGCGGCGAGGCGAGGCGTCTTTTTCCCTTTCGATCACCACCCGCCCCGCGGCCGGCCGGGCGTGCCCTGGTTTCCCGCTGCGCCCTTGTCCCCCCACCCAACCCCTCCCTGACCCGCCCGTCCTATACCCCTATACATAAACGCGCGTGCGCTCGCTGGGCTCACCGCCTATCTCTCCCCGCGTTCTCCACAGCCATCCAGCTGCCTGCCACTGTCCGCTCCAGCTTCTTCCTCCTCTTCCTTCTCCCCTCCCCTCCCCTCCCCGGCCGCCGTGCAATCATTCGGGCGTCGCTCCGAGAGCTTCCGCCTCCCGGTCGCCTGGCCTGCCGAGAACGCAGCGACGAGGCGAGGATGGCGTAGCGCCGCGCGTGCCTTGGTAAGTGGATTCCGAACTCGACTTACCCGTGCTCTGTCGTCTCGGTTTACCTGCCAACGTGCGGTGCGTGTGCGTGTGTACTGGGTTGTGAGGTCGAGAGGGAAGGAAATGCCTCGGCTTGCTTGTGGCAGAGGGTGTGGTCGCCTGCTCCGTTTGCTTCCTTTCCGGGGCGGCCGAGTAGTTCCTTGTCTTGTACATGGAGCTGCGGCCTGCCGGTCACAGTGACAGGGGTTGTTCTTGTTCATGTTCTTAAGCAAAAAAGAGGACTGTTCGTTCATGTTAGGGTGCTGGGTTATCACTTTTCTATGGTTACTAGTTCCGGTCAGTTGGGGGAGCTGTGTTCTTTGTCAGAAACGGGAGCTCAGCTCAGCTCTTTTGTGTTCATTGTTACCGTCCGTCAGTGTGCCGATGGCCACTCGCAACTTCATTCAGAAATAGTACTAGTTCATGCTTCGGACGGGTGTGGAAAGTATCCACCACCTCTTCGTAAAGTAATCTCTTCGATTTAAAATATAAGTATTTTTATGTTTAAGTTAAAGTCAAAATTATATTTTGGTTTCATCGTGAAATAAACTTTTATAAAAAACATATTTTTATATTAGAAATTATGTAAAAAAAATTAAGATATTATTAGTTAAAGTTAGAAAATTTTGATTTTATCAAAAATTAAAAATACTTATATTTTAAAACGAGGTAATATAAGTATTGAGAGATCCGGGTCTCCTGTGGTGACTGAGATTCTCTTGCAACGCCCATCTTGTCGTAAGCATTTCTGGTTTTGATTGCGCCATGATGATTTTCACTTATTCCTCCTCCCCACCCTTGGGAACATTCGGTAGTAGTACTAGCTCGGGTATGCAAAATAAGACGAAAAAAAGGATGCAAAAAATGACTGGGCAAGCTCAAGAGACCTTGCTCTATGAGAATGACCTTAATTAAATCTGAATCTGAATGGTATACTAATTCTAGTCCTACAAAACTACAGTACTCAGCACAGCAGATCCATCCCCCCAACAAGCTACCTGTAGGACACCCCCCACAGCCTTCCATTTGTCAGTGGCTTTGCCTGGGATGCAATGGTCCAAGCGAATAGCACATTGATTTGGCCTTTTGATGAAGTGCTTGCTAGTTGTAGTACTACTCTTTTGTTTCTTCTTGATTATTATGCTTCACCAAAGTGTAGTTTCGATATGACGAACCATGATTAGTCTTAGGGTCCACATAGTTGTTCCCAACCTGCTTACACCCATGAAAAAAAACCAGCGGGCTAAGACATTTATCGCTACGTAGCTTAACATGTCTCAAATTAGCTCTAGCGGGTCGCTAACCAGATAGTATTTTTTTCCATGGGTTTACACTTGCCTTAAAAAATTTTGCAATTTTATTTGTTTACTTTGTTACTGTAAATCCGCTGTTTTTTTTTCAAAATTGACTTGTTCTTTTGCGTCCTCCAAAGTAACAAAGTTTCACATGAAACATTTTGCATCTTCCAAAGTTTCACATGAAAAGCCTACCTAAATTTGGTCATTAGGAGTGGTCCTAGACAGTGTCACTAACACCACATTGCTTTGGATTCGCGCCGTTGTTCTTCCCCTGATGTGCGAGTATTAGGTTGGCATTGAATCTGGCCCGATTAGCTCTCGGCGCCCAATAAATGGCGGATGGGGACTTTGCTCCAGAAACAAGACAACCCCGCGAGAAAACAGCGCGTGCTTATTTCGTAGTGTCGTGCCCACGCGTGTCTCCATGCATGTTGATAATGGCTGGGGACCTGGGGTGAATGCTTCAGTTGGTTGGTTCTTTTCATAGTCCCATAGAACCAATCAACCATAGGTTAATCCTCATCTGGTTTGGTCAGGAAAAGAGGTCAGAAATCTTTGATCAGCACACTGAATCTGATTTCTGTAGAACTTACAGCTTGCCTTGTCATTTCAATACTACATTCCAAAATATAAACATTTTTATATTTAAATAATGTCAAAATCTTTTTACTTTTTACTAATATTATTTAAAAAAATACATAATTTCTAATTCTATAAAAATATATTTTTTTTATGAAAGTATAATTCATAATGAATCTAAAAAATATAATTTTTATATGATAAAACATTGTTAAATATACATTATTAGTGGTCAAAGCGACAAAAATTTGACTTTAACTAAATTTAAAAAAAGTAAATTTCACAAAATTACAGTTATTTTATTTATATTATCACAAAACTACGTATTTAAGTTAGAATTTCAGAAAACTACATATTTGCTACAGTAATTTTAAAAACATATGTATGGAATATGTAGTTTTGTGATAAATTAAATATAAATCATGATAATTTAGATACAATACCTGTAGTTTTGTGATAAATTAGATATAAAATTTGTAAATTTATGAAACTATAGTTTAAATATGTACTTTTATGATACTATTGACAAAATACATATGTTTTATGAAATTTACTCATTTAAAAATATTTATATTTTGGAACAAAGGGAGTAATTAAGTTGTAGGAGTAAGAATTGTTAAGTTGCAGGAGTGTGCATTGGCTGGCTCTATCAGAGAGCTTGCAGGGCACAGTAACTCCTCTATCTGTTCTTGCCACCGCAAGTTGAAACCAGTGCAGTTTAAAAGGCGGTAATGAATTGAAGCAACGAACAGCCGCTCAATCAGCACAAGCATCCTGTCTGCACAGGTGGAACTTAATAAAAAAATAGCTTATTTTTTCAGCCCGTAAAAAATAGCTAAAAAATATGCTGTTATTTAGTTTATTTTAAAAAATTATTGCACTAATAAATTATAAAATAAATTTATTATTTGATATAATTTCTGCTTATTTTTATGAATAACCTAAAACAAGCTATGCCGAACAGGATCCTGGTCCCTCTCCCTGGCTGTGAATGGATTAGCAGTCGCTGTTCTGCAACACCTGTTGTCTCTTGGCAGATCATACCACTACTGCAGTAGCTGCCCATTGCTTGCTTGTTGCTTGATGCTTCTTTTCTCAATGATGTACTACTCCGTAATGTTCCATACGTTCAGCTAAAGATTAATTTTTGTTACTAAAGATCTGATTTTTTTATGTTTTTTTTTGATGTATGATGAACTGTTCGAGGAAGCAGAGCGCAATATGAGGTGTGGTGGTGGTGAGGGATGGGCGATGGCCTGTGCAGATGAAGGAGCGACAGCGCTGGCGGCCTGAGGAAGACGCCGTCCTGCGCGCCTACGTCCGGCAGTACGGCCCGCGCGAGTGGCACCTGGTGTCGCAGCGCATGAACGTGGCCCTCGACCGCGACGCCAAGTCGTGCCTCGAGCGGTGGAAGAACTACCTCCGGCCGGGGATCAAGAAGGGCTCGCTCACCGAGGAGGAGCAGCGCCTGGTCATCCGGCTGCAGGCCAAGCACGGCAACAAGTGGAAGAAGATCGCCGCCGAGGTGCCCGGGCGCACGGCCAAGCGCCTCGGCAAGTGGTGGGAGGTGTTCAAGGAGAAGCAGCAGCGGGAGCTCAGGGGCAGTCGACGCCCGCCGCCCGAGCCCAGCCCCGACGAGCGCGGACGATACGAGTGGCTACTCGAGAACTTCGCAGAGAAGCTCGTCAACGAGCGCCTGCAGCCCACGCCGCTGCTCATGGCCGCACCCGTGCTGCCGCCCTGGCTGTCGTCCAGCGCCACCAGGCACACCGTCGTCACGCAGCCGCCGTCGCCGTCCGTGACGCTCAGCCTCGCGTCGGCGCCTACCCCTCCCGCCACAGTCCCGCCGTGGATGCCAGCGGAGCGCGGCGCCGCGGCCGACGCGTTCGGGTTCACGACCCCGCAGCCCCCTCCCGCTGGCGCGCCGACGCCGCAACCGGGCGTGGCGGTGGTGGAGGGCCAGGCGCTGGCCGAGC
>BCLG01003205.1:0-11985 GCA_001602295.1 Zoysia matrella
CCCCCCCCCCCCCCTCACGACGTATCAGCATTCAGCCACACGGATCATCTGGGCCTCCGTTCAGATCAAGAACACAGACAAGAACCAAGGGGACGGAATCGCGAGATCGAGGCCGGATCAGATCCGCACAGGACGGCATCCAAGCAGCCGAGGAGTGCAACGTGGAGCAGCGGTTGACTTGATGGCTAGAGCAAGACGCGGAGGTGGCTCTAGGCAGGAGCGCGGCGCAGGGTGGCAGCGGCGGCGGCCGGTAAAGGGAACGCACTCTCACTGCGGCAATGCAGTGGTCATATTGGTTAGTGACTGCATCTCCCTCGCATCAGGATCCTCTGCAGGTCTGCTGTCTCACTGCCGTGTGAGCTCCATCTCTTGATTGGCCCACAAAGCAGGGACCTCCTACCGCCTGACGAGCGTCAGAGAATCCGCTTCCCCCTCCATCTAGCTTTCGAATTCCTGTTCACGTAGATGTAGACAGTAGTGTAGCAGGAGATTGTCGAATTGGAAATTTGACACCTTGAAGCTTGGGCATACAACGTGTGGATTGGGGTCTCTATTGAGCTCCATGTGCACTTGTATACAGACGCATGAATGCCAGATGTTTGGTAATTCATTAAACGAATTGATAAGCATGGTTCTTCAGTTTTCTGGCTTTTGATCTGATCAAACAAATTGATCAGCATAGTTCAGTTTGTTGTTATGCTCTGCTGTAGTCCTAAAATTCATACGCTGTGGTAGCTATCTGAATCCAAACTCATCGAATGTGAAATCATATTTCATATATTCTCTGACACATCATCGCTTTTCTCTTCTGGCCGTATACTTTTTCATTCCATAAGTAGCTGTCTTTCATATTGCTTGCTACATCATAGGATAGTATAGGCTTTTCGATGTACAAATGTGTTAGCAGATAAGGTTGCATGCGTGTGAAGACTCTGAACGAGTCCTGAATTGTGGAGGTCCTACATTTCCTCCTAGCCATTGTAATTCGATTAGCGGCGCATAGCCATACCCAACGCCGGTTGCACAGCCTATAAAGACACGTCTTTGTTCAATACAATACACGCTGAATTGCATCCAATCTTACATGGTATCTCGCTTTCTTTGATCCTAATCCTGTTTCCTCGCCATGAGCGGCACCAACGGCACACCGTCAGCTCGTCGTCTACCACCGCTGGCTCCACTCCTAACGGCACTCCCGGCGGCACCCCTACTCCCACTACCCCTGCCACCACCATTCCTCTCTCGCAGGCGATGTACAGCATCAATATCAAGGCCATAGTGCCGTATGTTCTTGATCTCAAGGCCCACAACTACACCAAGTGGAGCCGCCTCTTCCTTCTGGCTCTCGGCCGATTCAATCTTCAGCACCACGTCTCTGACGATCAGCCGGATCATGACAATCCTGAATGGATCCAACAGTATCTTACGGTTCTGCAGTGGATCTACAACACTATTTCAGAGGAGCTCTGCGACATGACCATGGACAAGAAAGATCCCACTGCCTATGGGATCTGGATCTTCCTCAAAGAGTTGTTCCACACGAACAAATCGAACCGCACAGTTCATCTGGAGGCCGAGTTTCATGCACTCCATATGGGTGAGTTATCTGCTTTTGACTACTGTCACAAGTTGCAAACACTCGCCAACACTCTCTCTGATTGTGATCAGCCGGTTGGTGAACGAGCCATCGTTCATCAGCTCATCCGCGGACTCAACCCTAAGTTCGCTGTTCTGAAGACCATTCTCCCTCGCCTCCTGAGTTTTCCTACGTTCATGCAAGCGCGTGAATGCCTTCTTTCTGAAGAGGAGTCGCAAGCCACCACCATCAAGATGGCTACGGAGGCTGCGCTGCTTGCTGCCGGCACCATCTCTTCTCCGGGTGCCTCTCTCAGCACGCCTCCTACACCTTGTCCTGAACCTGAGTCGCGCTCGCCGTCTTCTGACCACGGACGCGGCCGTGGCGGCCGTAGCGGTCGTGGCAGTCGCAATCGTGGTGGTCGCTTTGGGTACCCGCAGGGCGACTATGGGTACCTGCAAGGTGGCCAAAGTCATCATCATCAACCCGTCTTGGAATGGCCAGTGGTGTGCTCCGTGGACTGGTGCTTCTGGTCCAGGCGTCCTCGGCAATTGCCCACCTCCTGGCCAGGCCTATGCTGCGTTTCAACCACCGGCACCACCCTCTACTCCAGCTGGCCACTCCATCGACACTACGGATCTGATCAACGCCCTTCACACGGCCTCGCTGCAGCAACCGTCCTCGAGTGACTGGTACATGGACACTGCGGCATCCTCCCATATGACCGGTAACCCTGGTAACTTGACACTTTATCATTCTTCATCTGTGCCTTATTCTTCGCATATTATTGTTGGCAATGGATCTCTTATCCTTATTCTTGGCTCTGGCAGTACCTCTCTTACGACACCTACACATCGTTTTCATCTTTCTGATGTCTTACATACTCCCAAGTTAATTAAGAATCTCGTGTCCGTTCGTAAATTCACTCATGATAACAATTGTTCTGTTGAATTTGATCCCTCTGGTTTCTCTATGAAGGACCTCCCCACTCGGACCGAGATTCTCAGATGCAGTAGTGACGGCGATCTTTATCCCATTGCTGGCTCCAGCATGACTTCACGTCCTATGGCTCTGGCGGCCTGTTCCACATATCTTTGACATCGTCGGCTCTCCTGCACGTGTTTGTCATCCGTATCAGCTTGGCAAACACACTAGACTCCCTTTTACTTCATCTCAGCATGTTACTTATTTTCCTTTCTAACTTATGCATTGTGATATGTGGACCTCGCCTGTTTCCAGTCTTACTGGTTTCCAATATTATCTGGTTATGATTGATGATTATTCTCATTATACATGGACCTTTCCTCTACGTTTTAAATCTGATGCTGCTAATATAATCACGGATTTTTACATGTTCGTCTTGAATCAGTTTCACATATCCATTCAGTGCATTCAATGTGACAACGAAAAGGAATTCGACAACCACACTCTCCGCCAATTCCTCACCTCCCGCGGCGTTTCTCGCCTGTCCTACCCCTACTCCTCGCCTCAGAATGGTCGTGCTGAACGATGCATCAGTTCTCTCAACAACATCATACGCACGATCTTATTTCAGGCGTCCATGCCTCCATCCTACTGGGTCGAGGCCTTACACACCGCCACTTATCTCCTTAACCGGCGTCCCTGCAAGCCTTTATCCCTCCTCACGCCTTACCAGATCCTCTATAATGAACCCCCTCAGTATGATCATCTTTGCACCTTCGGTTGCTTATGCTACGCGAACACTACCGCTACTGCCCCTAACAAACTTTCTCCTCGCTCTGTACCATGTGTTTTTCTTGGTTATCCAGAGGAGCACAAGGGCTACAGATGTCTCAACCTGGCCACCAGGAAAATTCTTCATTCGCGGCATGTGATTTTTGATGAAGATTCCTTTCCTTTGCACGCAGCACAGGCTCGGCTACACGGTTTCCCAACGGCGCATCCGATCCGGGTCAGTCATCTCCGGAAATTGTGCCACTCCCGCGCCACGCCTGTCGCAACAATCTCGGACGTGGGCACACACGTTGATTCGGTCTACACCGATCCCGCTCCTCCACACGTCACCACACGATCCGCCGTCACTTCCGCTGGCCCCATCGTGCGCTCCGATCCTCTCGGCGCCGATCGCGGATCTCCACTTGTACCTACCGCGCCCTCCGCTTCGAAGCCCGCATGCACCACTCCCACTCCTGCTACGTGCACCCAGCCACTCACACCCCCATCTTCACCACCAGCTCCGAATCCTCATCCTACGAACCATCATCACATGCAAACTCGCGCCAAAGACGGTATCTATCAGCCCAAACAAATCTTTAACCTCTCTTCTACTACCGCCATCTCCCCTATCCCCACCTCCTACCGTGCTGCCTTGAAAGATCCCAACTGGCACAATGCTATGTTATAGGAATATAATGCACTAATGAGAAATGATACTTGGTGTCTGTTCCTAAGCCTGCAGGTCACAATATTGTTACCAAGAAGTGGATCTTTCGGCACAAGATGAACTCTGATGGCTCTCTTGCTCGTTACGACGCACGATGGGTCATTCGGGGATGCTCTCAACAGGCCGGAGTTGATTTCAAGGAGACGTTCAGTCCTGTGATCAAACCTGCAACCATTCGCGTGATTCTGAGCCTTGCCACTTCTGAGGACTGGCCCGTTCATCAGTTGGATGTCCAGAATACCTTTCTCCACGGTAATTTGTCTGAAACTGTTTATTGCCAACAACCCTCTAGTTTCGTAGATGCATCTGCTCCTTCGCATGTGTGCAAACTCAAGAAGTCTCTTTACGGACTCAAACAAGCGCCTCGCCCTTGGTTTTTGCACTTCACTGGTTTCTGTCCTCTCTCGGTTTTCGGGCTTCTAAGGCTGATTCCTCTTTGTTTTATCTTAACACTGGACGTGGCATAGCTTATCTTCTTCTATATGCTGACGACATCATACTTACTGCCAACACCTCTGCTCTCTTGCAACGGATTATTGCTAAACTTCGCAGTGAGTTTGCAATGACCGATCTCGGCACACTTCAACATTTTCTTGGCATATCCGTTTCACGCAATGCCTCTGGTTTGTTTTTCTCCCAGCAGCAATACGCTCTTGATCTGCTTGAGCGCGCCAACATGGCAAATTGCAATTCTTGCTCCACACCAATCGATACTTCCTTCAAGCTATCTGCTTCTACTGGTCCCACTGTTGCTAGTCCCACAGAATATAGAAGCCTCGCCGGCGCTCTGAAATACCTGACTCTCACACGGCCCGACATCAGCTATGCTGTCCAACAAATTTGTTTATTCATGCATGATCCTAGAGAGCCCCATCTTCATCAACTCAAACGGATTCTTTGTTACTTCAAGGGCACGGTTCACTTCGGGCTTCAGCTTTACAAATCTTCCACTCATCATCTCATTGCATATTCTGATGCTGATTGGATCGGATGCCCCGATACACGACGGTCTACCTCGGGTTACTGTGTTTTCCTGGGCGATAACCTCGTGTCCTGGTCCTCTAAAAGGCAGTAGACGGTGTCACGGTCTAGTGCTGAAGCTGAATATAGAGGTGTGGCTAATGCAGTTGCTGAGTGTTGTTGGATTCGACAGCTCCTTCGAGAAATTCATCGTGAACCTCGTCGTTCTACGGTTGTCTACTGTGATAATGTCAACGCCATGTATATGTCCATGAATCTTGTGCAGCATCAGCGGACTAAACATATTGAGATTGATCTCCACTTTGTCAGAGAACAAGTTTCTCTTGGAGCGATCAAAGTTCTTCATGTGCCTTCTTCCTCGCAATACGCTGACATATTCGCAAAGGGTCTGCCATCTGCTCTTTTTTGAGATTTTCGGTCCAGCCTGCATGTTCACCCACCTCCAGACTGAGGGGGGCTGTTAGCAGATAAGGTTGCGTGCGTGTGTAGACTTTGAACGAGTCCTGAGTTGTGGAGGTTGTGGAGGTCCTACATTTCCTCCTAGCCATTGTAATTCGGTTAGTGGCGCATGGCCATACACAGCGCCGGTTGTACAGCCTATAAAGGCAATGTCTTTGTTCAATACAATACACGCTGAATTGCATCCAATCTTACAAAATGCATAGTTTTGCACGGCATTATCTTTCTTTACTCCTCTTAAAAAACTAAGTTTGTGATTAAATTACCAAGTACCAACGCATATCTGGCCCATGAGTTCACCTAAACTCACTTCAAAGTATCAGAAGCTTTTGTGGTTGATATAGCTCTGCTTGTCTGTAGAAAGGCACTGGCATCGACTTAGTCAGTTCTTAACGCTTTGCAAAACGGTCTCCTATTTGGATCGCCATCATTTTTCACGATCCAATTATCTACAAATAGTTCCCTACTTTGGATCACAATTTAAAATCACAATCCAGTTAGAGGCCTGTTTGCATAATATTGGATTGCTATTCCATGATGCGCAAACCAGTCCCATTTTGGGACAGCTCCAAAGGGTCTTTTTAGTTGCCCGTATAGCTGTGCCTGGCTCGTATAGGGTGAGACAGGCTCGATACATCCAGGTTGATCACATACATGTTAATCTGTTTGGTTTAATGCATATACCAGGACATGCTGAGAAGAGATGTTGTTTGGTTGTCCGTATGAGTCTAATCTGTATAAAATAAAAGTAGAAAAAAATAGATTATTTTAGTATTTAAATTACGTAACAATACTCTAATAACCTCCATGTTAACATTATATATCTTAATTTATTTTAATATATACTAATATATATTAAAATAAATTAATTATTTATTAATATCTTTATTAGTTGATCTAATTTTGCATCCCAATAGCATTTTGCATCCCAACAGCCTGTCTCTGGAGAAACGGAAATCATCCTCGTTCCTCCGCAGCCTGGCCCGTTCCTGACTTTTGCACCTATGGAGCCTAGACGACTCAATCAATCAGGCAACCAATCACACCGAGGTTGCATTGAGCCGGCCAGGCCGCATCGCGTGTGGGTATCCAAACGCACCCAAAGCTTCTATAGAGCGATAGCCGGGGAAAGGGGGGCGCAGTGCAGTTGCGACAACAAAGGACCTGGTCGTGTGGGAGGCTTGGAAGCCTGGCGATGGGGTGTTCACCACTGGCTTCCAGGTTTTTGGCCACCTCCAGTTGCCAGGACCCGGGGCGGAAAGTTTACTTCTGGTCACTGCATCTGCTCATTTGGGCGATCTGTGAATTCACAGATGGAGACATCGTGGATTGCATCCGGCCTCGGCAGGGCAGCAAGGGTTTTGGAATCTAAAAGATTACGGCTTTGACCCAAGTTAGCGATTGCCAAAGCTTTTCTTTTTGTAATTGATACCAATGTTGGGAGGGCCTTTCATTTGATAATTTTTCATATATAGTCTGCAAATGGTGATTGGTAATGATAATATGATGGAACTACATATTTGTGCCTTACAAAATTTGCATCTTAACATCTCTGAAGTTATGTTTCATAGGTGATCTGTGCTGCTCTGCTGCTACTGCTTGATGGAGATTGAATATCTCTTGTTATATTTAATCTCTATAGCTATAATCTAGGTAACATCGGTAGAAAATTATCTAAGTAAACAAGGTCGCCCAAATTGTGTGGTCATTGCGACATATCTACTGCATACTGTTGTGCTGTTTAAATCTCTGGACTGGCCTCATCAGAACCGGCAAAACTGATGCGTTGCTTCTTCCAGGTGTATCTCCTGACCCAGAAAGTGTAGTTGATCAGTGCCATCAGCTCGAACGCGGCCAACAGAAGGAAGAAGCGATCGAGGTTTGTTCTGTTGAAGTTTGCTCCATCCAGCCACCCTCTCCCACTGTTACCATTCCTCGTTGCACCATTTACAAGCTGAATGAAAGCACAGGCTGACCAGGCAGCCAAGCCAGCTAAAAGGGATTGCACTATTGGTGCAACTGGCTTCATCCATGGAGGTGTGTCGCTCTTGATGAACTCAATCAGCCCGCCGAAGGATGCTGTCTCCATGATACTTAGCAGGAAGAACTGGATCACGAGCCAGAAAACAGACATTGGCACACCAGTACCAGTTACAATAAGCCCATGCTGCTCTGCGACATTCTGTCTTTTTGTTTCCACTAGTGTGGCAACGAGTGTTGCTGCGATCCCGCACACCGAGCCAGCACCAATACTCTGCAGGGGCGTGATCCCATGGGCATGGCCTGTTATTGTTCTCAGTAATGTTGTCAAGGTTCGCCAATAGCATGGCTGCATTAGCATGTGGAATGCTGTTGGGATTGCGATGAGAGAGGCAGAAGGTATCTGGATCTTGCCTGCCCCTGTGTCCATCGTGCTGCCGACTTGTATGGTTAATGTCATCAGCAGCGTGAAAGGCATGTACATGAGCAAGCAGCTGATACAGATTGGAAGCATTTGGATGATAGCCATAGTATCCTCATCCTCAGCTTGAGTAGTGCTGCAATGAGAAATCAAGTGTTACCTCCGTCATGTATTAAGGATTTGCCCAACAATCTGTTCAAGATACGATAATTGAGGTACTACTATATGATGCTTCTAAAACACTATAAAGCGTAATTCTTGTTACATGCTAATGTGAGCACTAAGGAACTTACCTCTTTTTGTCAATGCAATCTGCTCTGCCGGTCTCTTGAAGTTCTATAACATCGACAACTGTTTGCCTCTTCTTCGATGAAATGATAAGAACCTGGTGCCAGGGACAGAACCATATGTAAGTTTAGTTTTTTCTTGTTTTATATTTACTTATTGACACAAACAAACTGAGCATGCTGTTAATTGTTGTTTTGTATTAAATTTATATATTGGGAAGGTGCTGTTAAATGTTTTGAACAATTATTTTCAACAATAATTATAGCTAACATGTATACTTAATTGTAGCGAATTATAGTATATGGTAAGTGTATCACTGAAGGTTACCTGCAGTATTCTTGTTATAGGACTTCTATTAGGCTTCTGTATTCGATAGAAAGGTGTCCCACTGGCTGCCACAAGTAGCCCCACAAGAACAATAAGAGCACACATCATAAAGCCAATGTTCCAACCCAGGTTGTTCTCTATCCATACTAAGAATACCAATCCAATGATTGCTCCAAGAGAATTCGCAAACTTGAGCCAGATAAAAAATAAATTCTTGAGCTGTGATTTTTTGGGATCAGTGCCAAATTGATCTCCACCAAGTGATGGTATGCAAGCTCGCATGCAGCCCTCCCCAACAGCGAACAATAATAAGCTCAAGTAGAGCTGTGCCAATTTCCAACCCTGGGCTGGTTCACATTTTTTGGGTTCTTTATTTTTCGCACAGATTGGAGGATGAAGTGAAGGCAACTGTGCTTGCAGTGCAAGCAACATATAACCCTGCATTATCCACAGGAGAATGATTATAATTTTACATTTTCTTTATCTGCTTTCTCATTCAAAGGCATAAGTAAAAAAGCAAATACTACTATATATACCAGAATGTGTTTTTAATAGGAACAGTACATTAATAAATCATTTCTACTTTATTTAATAATAACGTTACTACCTCAAAACGAAAGAACTTGATTCCACATGAGATGCTTTACTACTGTACCTCTACTTCAACCTTGTAGATAAAACATAATAGATTTGTTCCATACTGATAGGGACAGTGATGAGCTAAAGTAATTGGTGATGAGCTAAAGTAATTGCAACTTCCGCATGCGACTTGACATAAATAGCTTGGAAAGAAAATTACCAGGACCGTACAGGAGCCGAATACAAATATTGCAGTGGTTCTTTTAATATATACATCTGAGATGAAGTTCACTAGTGCAGCGGAGATTAACACGGCTCCAACAAGATAGCCGATCACAGTTGTTGAGGTCACAATATCCAGATGCAATGTGCCGTGGAAATAGACCACTATACTGAAGTTTGAGCTGCTAGAGCAGCTTCTCAGCATGAACAGAACTGCAAATGGACATAAGCTCAGTTAAGTTTTTGTTTGTACCTAATTCATAAACACATACAGGTCCATATTCATCCTAATCAACACCCTCTGTATAGGTAGAGTTATTTTTCTCATGCAGCATCAGAGCCAAGGCTGATTATTCTGAACTCAGATAATATCTTTGTGTATGTGTTTGATCGGTTACAAAAACTTATTACATATTGCTATTTGATCATTTGGCACATAACTTGACACCTTGATCGATCTATTTTTATATAACATGATACCTTGATCTAAGCCCTGATAACCCAATGCATCCTTCTCAAAGACACTAAACATTGCGGGTTCTGTTTTTATCACACTTACCTGCAGCGCTACCACAGACCACAGCTCTAGTTAGGAGTTACTGAAAATAAACTTATTGTAGCTACAAGTCAAAGTTGTCAGTTGTTCGATCGGAATCGGGATGCCTCACGCAGTCGTGCCGCAGGTCTTTTTGTTATTTAAAGTTCGTACATTTCGTACAGCTACAGATCCAGATCAATCGGCGGGTTCAATATTGTAATCTTGCTTGTTTCTACACTCTCCCCTCGGATCTTGTAATTCGCAGATCTTGCCATCTTGGTTGCGTTTCCAGCATCTTATAATGAAAGTTCAAGTCTGACAGATGACTATCCAGACGATTCCGTAACAAGTTTATCTTAAAACAGAAACTTATATGCTTCAATTTTTACGGTAATTGTATGCAAAGCATGAATTTGTTTGAGTAAACAGAACAGAAATCACAAAGATGTTACAGTACGGCAGTGCAATAAGCCTATTTTGTGTATATGAAACGATGGGTGAGAGAACAATGAACTTTTTTGCATAGAAGAAATGGAGCAAAAGAAAACGAGTGTGTAAAATACTACCACCACTGTTATAGCCGCATGATCAATACACATGCAGTCACTCACAATACTACACCTCCTTTCCAGCTATCTACATGGTAGAAAAAATACTACAAGATTTTCAACTTAAGAAGTATAAATCCCAATTAAGCATGAAGCAGCAGAGCTCTAGATGGCTACGAGTCCTGAAGCTTACGACCAAGGCGGCAGAAGAGTTGCATGAGCTTAACACACTCGAGCAGTACATTGCATGGGACAGGAAGAACAGTAAAGGTAGAACAAACAAGTGGGAAAGAAACATATCCACTTAATAAACTGAAACAATGTCGTTCATATTGCAATTCATATATACAGCTCACAGTTGGTAGTTACCGTAGAGGAAGATAGTTGCTCTGACGCCGCCATGCCTCCTCTCGTCCATTGCGTTCCCTCTCCAATCCGTATACACCACTTCTTCAGCTGCCATGTTTGCCAGATTTATTGGAAACGAGGCAGTAGAACTGAAGCCAGTCCTCTCCAAGCACGGAGCATGTAAGTACTGGAGAACTGCTGTTTCAGTTCTCTGGTGGGGTGGCATATTGGAAAACTCTTCCACTATATATACACACATGCACGCACGTTCATGAACTATTGCCTTGGAGGCGTAAGAAGACAAGGAGGAGAGAAAAGTCAAGGCTACGTACCCCTGCGTCATAAATTAAGTCTTATCTCTCGATTTGATTTACTAACCAGTGGTGGGGACAGAAAAAATTATTAAGGTGTAGCATGATAAAGTATTTTGCATCCACAATATAAGTACGAGTAAATCAGAATCTTAAGTACGGTTATGCAACCAAACATGTGGTTTGTAGTTGTAGAACATTTTACCTACTGATTTAAGCTTTAATAATTCCTCTTGTACAACATCAAGGCTGAAGAGGAGTGAATACTAGCACAAAAAAAATCCTCCGTCATTGTTCTTAACTACTAATGATTTGTTTAAATTTAATTATTTTTCAATATATAATATTTGTATATTTTTAGATTCACCAAGAAAAAATATTTTCATAATATCTAGATTTGCACATTGTTAGATCTGATCATATTTATGGACATCATTAGTCAAAGTAACAAACAAATCACAGTTAATCAAACCAAAAAATATACTACTTATTTTAAGATATATGATAGTCTGAAATTGCTTGCTTAATATAATACTGTTTCCGTCTAAATAATAGAGACTAGAGAGCATAATCCTATTAGGTATTTGACATTAATAATAGGACTATTATACTCTCTCTTCGTCTAAAAAGGATGTCATTTCTATCTTTGACTAATAACATTTCTATAAATTTGATTAACTCCAACGACATACTTCATCCATTTCTAATGGTTGTCACCATTGATTTTTAACATCTATCTTTAACTATTTGGCTTATTCAAAAAATTGTTTAAATGTGTAAAATTATAAGTCAGGTTTCAAGTACACATAGTGATAAAATAAATTTATAACAAAATATATGATATTTATACTATTTTATTAATAATATGAATGATCAAGATGATGTTAAAAGTAAACAGAGACAATGATTAGGGATGAAGGGAGTATGTACTATATACTACTATATCACTAAAAGAAAACTGGTTTGTAGAGGCACTTAGCTA
>BCLG01003205.1:11990-55525 GCA_001602295.1 Zoysia matrella
ACTTTAAAATGTGTCTCTTGAAAAAAGTGTCTTTATACACAATAGAGGTATACTTTGAGGCATTCATAGAGGTTTCATATATAATGAACATAGAGACACTTTTTCTGATAAATTAAAAGTGACTATATCTTGTAGAGACGTTATTATGGGCATCTTGTGCATATTTAGAGACACTATTTTAGTAGTTTGCTGATAACTAATAAGAATAATACTTCAAACATAAACACATTGTGATTTGTGGTTGAGTTAGCTATCAAGACTCAATACGTTTTTCTCTATGAGATCTTGAGTTCAAGATTCACAAGCACTAATTTTTTTTATAATTTAAATATATTTCTATGTTCGTAGAGGCAGAGCAATACGCCTTAAAATGATGCTTCTTATTTGGTAGAGTCGATTTATTAAAATTTATTATGTTTTTGAGACAATGCACGAGAAGACACTTACGAAACATTTTTCAAAATGCCGCTATGATTGTCTAGAGACAATATTATATTGTCTCTAGTGTATAAAAAAGTGCCTCTACAATCCAATTCTCTTGTAATATAATATATGAGTGTATATATATATATATATAATAATAATAATAATAATAATAATAATAATAATAAATCTATAAATATATACCAAAAGTAGATAAAATTTTATCAAAATAATTAATCAGGATAGGTACTTCAACTAACCTAGAATAGCATTATATTAGACGTAGTAATGAGGAGTATTTCTGGCTAGATCTGAAATCGGCAATAGATCACGTGGCCAGCACTACCGTGCGCACGGATGCCGGTGTGACGCAGCGTACCGACGGCGCGGCCTCCGCGACACCGACTAATTTACTCAACCATGTGCTGCACGCGTGGACTTTCCACTGCCTCCGGTTAAGATGAATAGCAGCAGTGGACTTCGGAGTCACTGCTCACTGTTGCCAGCGTGCTGCATGCTAATAAGTCACAAAGCAATGTGATTAATTATTGCCTCTATCTCAAAAATAATTTTACATGTTTTGTTAATTTTTTACTAATGGTTTATATAAATTTAATTAATTTTAACAGCATGAGACTGATATTTTAAAATAAATATTTTCGTAATATAGATTTCATGTTTTATTGAACTAATAAAATTTATAAAGCGGGGCTTTCTATCCTATCGGTAGTGAAAAAAATTGGCGTTTTAATTTTATGAAGGTAGTACAATGCTAATATTTAAATGAATATGTGACAATCGACATAGCAAGCTTTGTGACTTTAGCAGCACGCTTGGCAAAAATATTTGTAACAAAAAGGTAGTAGTACATCTTTTTGCCCCGCGAGCCACATGTTTGTTTCGTAAGCTATGGAGTAGCAAATAAATTATACTGCTACACTAGAAAACGTTGGGCCAATTAAAAAGGGAAACCGAAACTTTCTTATCATACATCCACCAAAATTCTCCGTACGATGGCGTCACAATTTATGGGACAACCGCATCAAATAGACGTGCATGTATTCCAATTTCAAAGGATGATTCTATGAAGTGACATATGACATTTTATGAATAAACTGAGAAGCATTGTGGTGAGCATGAATTTTGGACGCGAGCGTCGATCTAGCGACATCTAACGTGTGGGCACACGGAGTTGTGCTCTTACAAATAATAGGAGTACATTTTTTTCAATTTAGGTTTACAACAATGGTCTATAGCTTGCGCCATAAGGTTCAGAAAGCATATTGATTTATTCCGAAAGATCCGGAGAACATTCCAGCTTTTTGACCGGTTTTCATGAAAATCATGAAAACCGTTTAAATTAAAAAACATTGGAAATCGTTACAAAATAAAAATCAAAATATACACCAGACGGTTTTTTCAGTTTTATCAAGAAGTTTTTTGGTTTTGAACTTTCAAATTATGAAACTAAACAGATGTGATTGATTTATCGACAGGTTTGAATAATTTTGGGTTTTTTATTTTATATTTTTTTAAATGAAAATTGGTTATCCGATGGAGTACCGATTCCATTGAAAACCATAAAAAATGACCGAGTTTTAACAGTTTTGTAAGCGACAACTAGAGGCCGGTTTAGGAGCATGAGCTAAAATGGTGAAAACTGAAAAAAAAAAAAACAAAAGCTACGACAGCAGCGAGATGCTTGGCCCTTGCGCCGCACTAAATGCCCGCGTCATCTTTGATCTCGGTTATTAAACGCGTTAGGGGCTTCAGACTATCCACAAAAACTCTTGTGTTCGTGGTCTTTCGATAAAACTCTTGTTTTCGTTTCCTTCTATACTGTCCCCAGCACCCGGATGATCGCGTAGGTAACATGTACCTTTTGCTTTTGCTATTGGGATATCATCAGTTAATTAGAGCACTGAACCACCTAGCAAGGGCGGGAGCCCGGTTCCAGGATGCCGGCTGCAGACTAGGTTCCGCGATCCGGACACTGATGGCCCACCAAATCTGCTTAACCACGGTGCATTCTGAGGCTCAAGGTTTCGGTAGCAGAATTGATGAAAAATATTGGTTTGGCCATTCCCTTTGTAGGCCAAACTCTGTTTTTTGGATAAGACAAAAATTTGCGTCTAGATGGTGCACGAGTTCGCCCTACTCTGTCCAAGAAGAAAGAGGCCATACTGCCATCAAGCTGTAGATGCAGGCTGACTTCACTGAGTATTCCCGTTATTAGCAGTTCAGGTCCAAACAATGTCATCGTCATCCAGCACCGACAGGTCGACAGTCAGATCCGCCACCATGGACCATAGCTGAACATAATCCTCTAGGAGATCTGCTGTGAGAATGTGGTTAGGATATCCTTGATCCAGTTGTCGTTTGCTATGGCCGCCGCAACCAACCTTCTTCCCGCTATGTTTTTTTTTGACACGTTATTTCTGCTACGTTGATCAATGCAGGCAACATGGAGCCGTCGATCCAGCCCCACTTCCAAAACTTAATCATCTTGCCATTATGCACGTTGACTGAGGTTGCCACCGCGAACAGAGCTTCATCAGTGGCCTCGACAGGCAACTCCATACCACCATGGCTTATGCAGGCACTTTCATTGGAACCGTAGCCAATGCAGTACTCTGAAACGTGCATGGAACAAGGAGCAGTCAGACGAGTTTGCTGGAAGTCGCTCGGCAGTATTGTGAACTCAACATCTTTACACATTCGAAAGCAGTAAGATTTTCAGAACTGTAGAAGTTGAAATGGGAACAGCCAAGGATCAACCAACCATCAGCACAGTCCAGCTGATTCGCAGAATGCCTGTACTTGTTGTTCCTCGGAGAAAGTCTAGCAGTGCCATACTGCCATGCCCCTTTGCTCGGAGCTACGGCCACCGAGGAAAGAGGCAACTGTCCTCTTCACCGCGCTCAGGGGCGGGGGGGGCCGCCGCCGGCGCCGCCTTCCTCCGTGGACGTGCGACACTGCTCAGGCGGGTTCATTCATCTTGCTTCTGACAACAGGTTGCGCCTGACATGCCCCGACCCGTGCGCATGCGGCATGCGCTGTCGCGTTAACAAGGCTCCGGGTGACGCCGCGTGGACGCCGACGTCGCCGAGTACCTCACGGTTTGTCCTGTTCACCTGAGCTAGCTCTCGCAGGTGGCTGGTAAATCTGAATGAACTAAGTAGCTGACAAACGATCGTTGGCTGTTTAAAGATTTGCTTTTGTTGACAAGATTTTGCTCGACGTAGCAAGCAACATCAGATTTGGTATCGTTTTGCACAAGATCATCTGATGGGACGTGAGACGGTTTTTATACACGTAGGGGGACAATGGCGGTATGCCAGCACGGCTACTCGAAACGTGCAAGTAACACGTGGAGATACCATTGGTTCACTTGGAGCAACCAGACTAGCCGAGGTATACATTTTTCTCGCTAGGTCATTGATTAGTAAAACTCGCCATCTTTACACGCTAACAGCAGTAAGATTTTCAGGAGCGTCGAGTGTTGGAAGACTGTTGGTGTACTAACTAATCGAAACTTACGATGCCCGCAGCTCCGGACTGCAAATCATCTACCTCTGCTCATTGGGTGTACTTGCCCCTCGCAGAAGATGCTGTTCCGTGCCCGTATGGGTCGATCTCTGCGGAAGCGCGGAGCGGCGACGATGGAGCACACAGCTAACCGTCCACGCCGAGGCGCGTGGCCAGCCGACGCCGGCGTCTTCCTCCGTGGCCGCGCGACGGGCCGCGCCGCACACGTCTCGACCCGTGCGCATGGTGTCGCGTTACGGCGTGTCCTCGAGCACGGCGTCACGCCCATGCATGCTTCAGATTCAGGTCGGATACATCGGTGCGGTTCGGACAGCCCCAAGAGCCGCGGCCAGCTCGCTCGCGGGGGGTCGTTTACCTTCGTCACGCACTCATCACCCCGGACAGGACCAAATGTGACGACCCTTTTTCAGTGATACACAAAATAATACAACCTAGTTTCTTCGAAAGAAAAAAAAATAGATATAGTACTCGGTAGGGAGCAAAGCAATCGCTCCAATTCATCAAAAGGAAAATGTCCTCTGTCTACCTTCACGGGGCCTGGTATTGTGATGATGGTTATAATTTGGTGAAAGAGCTCCATCTATGAGAATGGACATATTTGGGCTCCCAAAGGCCACATTTGGGCTTTTACTCGTTAGGCGGCCCTAGTGCGCACCGAATTTTCTTCCAAACTTTAAAAGGATACATGCCGTTACAATTTTGTAAAATTTAAAATATATCATTCGAGCTCATATGTCATTCACTTACAGCGTTTCATCTGTCATTAACACATCAAAGTATATTTCAAAGTTTACAAAATTATAATGACATGGTATAAAATTCACCTAACTTTAAAGGCCTTATGAGTACATATCCTCCCTCACTTTTTTCTGAGTGCGATATAAAATTGTTATTTTATACAATGATGGTTATTAAAATCCTCTCTACTACAATACCTTATCCAATTTTCCAAACTATTTTCTTCATATTACTTTGCCTTCAACTACAAAGTCCACGAATATTTTTTGTGCTACCTTTGTTGCGCATTCGATCTCTGACTTCATTTTCAACTCGATGAATGTATGTATTTTATATCCATAGGTATACCTTGAAAATAGAAAGAAATTCAAGCATTTCAAAGTTCTGCTTGTGGTAACTTGATTGTCTCATTTTGGATTGTAAAGTTTCTAACTATCGCCGTGTTACACCACTATATTATTCTTTTGTCATGTGGAAATTTATTTTGGTGATGAAAGAAATATGAATCAGTAAAACAGAATGGAAAGGTAGCTAAAAACATGTAGAAAAGTTGAAACACGGAAAGAGGAAACAAAAACTAGCGAGCGAGCGAGCGAGACGACCTAGACACAACTAAAAACAAGAGAGAGGAAAAAAGGTGTGAGAAAAAGGAGAAAGGCTCTCGTTCCCAGCTTCCTTCAACCGAGGAGCGAGCGAATCCGCCCACCCATCCATTTCTTCCTCCCTCCCGATTCCCCTGTTCCAATCCTCCACGCCCCACAGTCCCCATCCGGCACCCCTCGAATCCGCGCGGGCGCCGCGCCACGCACCGCCCCGATTGCTTCCTCGTCGTGGTGGGCGCCGCTCCGATCCGCCCGATCCGCGCTGCTCGTGGGACTCCGACGCGGGGCGGCGAGCGGCGGCGGCAGCGGCGCGGGGGCGGAGGCCATGGACTCCGAGGACGACATGCACGACGCGAACGACTCCGCCGATGACGACTTCTACAGCGGCGGGGAGGCCGGGCTCGCCGCCAGCGACGACGGGGACGCCGACTACGACTTCGCCGACCACGACTCCGACGACTCCGGGGAGCTCCTCTCCCACCGTATGCAGGTGATATCCAGCTCCCTTTTTCTGGGAGGATTGCGTGGGGGCGCGTGGGAACGGATCTGCTTCCCTGAGTGAAATGCTGAAATTGGAGTTGTGAATCTAGGCGGTGGTTCATGTGACCTTAGTTTTTCCATTGCATTTGCATGGGATGTGAGCGAGTTATCTTGTATTGATTGTTTTGCCCATATAGGAATGCTTGGTGGTGATGCAAACTAGGGACTCCCTGGACCATTTCCCAATCGTTTTTGAATTGGAGAAGTGTTTCATCAAGGAGTGCCAGCGTCTGTTAGATACGGGGCAAGCAACATTGATATAAAATACATGTTCGGAACTAGACAGCTGCATAATGACAATGTTCTACCGCTAAGTGATCTACTAGATTTCTCTAGTAATTATGTAGATAAGTTTATTTAGCAAGATTTTTTTTTACTGAAGAATTCGTTTGATTATTTTTTGGTAGTCAACCTTTGATTATCTTCATGGTAATCTATGATCGTTTGAACATGGTTTTATTCTAGATCAACTGATCAGCTACGTACTCAGTTTATTGCTTATTTGACTTACATCGTTCTTACAATCATTTTCTTGTCTACACCCAGCAAAATTATAGTATATTTAATGAAGCTGATATAAAGCAGCGCCAAGAGGATGACATAAATAGAGTTTCTACTGTTCTTTCAATCTCTAAGTCAGAAGCATGTGTTCTTCTTCGCTACTATAACTGGTATGGTGCCCACATGTCATAGTATCGCAACCTCACTATTGAAATTTGCTCTCTATTGTGGTTGTCTTGCAAAATCTTTCGATTTCTTCTAGATTATCAGGCTGATAGATTCAAGCTGTTACAAATCAGCCATATAGGGTTGCATTTTATCTACAGCTTAACGTAAAGGGCACACTAATTTTATCTATAGCTCTATCAACACCTAAGAAGAACTGTCTAGTTGTATAAAATCGATTTTTGCTTATAGAATGTGTTGCTTCATTCTTCTTTTTTCTTGATTCAGAACATTGTGTGGTGTTAATTTTTTACTATTTCATATTGATGTCAATCCCGCAGGAGTGTTAGTAAAGTGCATGACGAATGGTTTGCTGATGAAGAACATGTTCGTAAAGTTGTTGGTTTGCCGGAGAAGCGCATTGAAATGCCAAAAGACAGAGAAGTATGCCTACACTTCATTAGTTTCACTTTTTTTTTTCAGTTGCCGTCACATATTTCCTCACTGTGACACAATAATTCTTAGTTAGGGATGTGTTCTTAGAGATATATTCCAACTCAAAATCTGTTCTTATCTGAGCGCTAAAATAAAATGAGTGTTGGCGTCTGATGTGTATTTCCCCTAAATTTATGCAACATCTTTTTGTACCACCCACTCAAACTCGTACCATGAGTATTGGATGATTAAAATTGTATTTTAAAGTGCATAAAGCACGAATACACGTATTTTAGTCACTGGTGCAATATGAGCAGGGTGGCTCAAGTTTTATAATGTACATGTACTAGCACACAAATTTCACATGTTTTATGCGATCTTAGCAGCAAGTCCATCTGTCGCTTCATTGCTTTTGCCTGTTGTTATGATATTCCTTCAAACTCAAACCATGGCACTTAAGACCCCTGGCTCCTTAGTACCTGAACTGTTGTTCATCTCATAACAGGTGACATGTGGAATATGTTTTGAAATTTGCCCCCGTACTTCTATGAGTTCAGCTGCATGTGGCCATCCTTTCTGCAGTACATGTTGGAGAGGTTTGTTAGTTGGACCTTGGAATAACTCTAGCATGTATTTAATATGCTAGTGCTACTGATTGATATTTTGCTATTACGTTGACAGGTTACATTAGCACTGCTATAAATGATGGTCCGGGTTGTTTGATGTTGAGGTGTCCTGATCCGTCTTGTGCTGCTGCGGTTGGACAAGATATGGTAAACTCACTGGCAGATGATGAGGATAAAGAAAAATATGCTCGGTATCTTCGCAGATCTTACATCGAAGATAATAGAAAGGTTAGTTACTATGAGTTGGCAAAATATAATTATTTTTTAGGATGGGCTATGGAGGAGGTTTCCCTCCTGAGTCTTCCAGGACTTTGGGCCCTCTCCAGCCAACTGCCCCGTGAGCTTTAACCAACTGCGCTATGCGTTGGTTACAGATATTTTGGCTTAACCATAACACTGTGGAAAACAAAACGCTCTGCAATTGATTTGGATATTTGGATTCACTCACTTCCGTGGAAGAATTTTTTATTCTGTAATTTTGGATAGGCACACCAATCGTCGTTGTATTCTTGTATTTCCAAAAGGACTTGCCATACTATACCTAGGTTGGATACACTACTATATTATCTTTTCTCATCCCAAAATCAAGTTCCTTGGATTTGAAGTCACCTTAAAAATGATTATTTTACTTAGTAGTTGATATGTATGATTTGAGAGCCATGACTATCCATCCATTGAGTTTGACATTGTTCATGGTTTAAATCCACTTTGATTAAAATGGATTTTGTTTGAAACAGACAAAATGGTGTCCTGCTCCTGGATGCGAATATGCAGTAGAATTCATCATGGGCAGTGGCAGTTATGATGTTAATTGCAACTGCTCATATGGGTTTTGTTGGAATGTGAGTATCCTACGTTCTGGCTGATTAGTATATTTGTACCAAAACGAGCAGCCATGAAATATATTTTTCTTTTGTAGTGCACTGAGGAAGCTCATCGGCCAGTTGACTGCGCCACTGTTTCAAAGTGGATCCGCAAGAACAGTGCGGAGTCAGAGAATATGAACTGGTACGGAAGGGATACAGCACACCATTTTGGTTTTCTCCAACCCTGACATCCTAGATAAGGTGCCCTTGCATACCTTCCAATCCAAAGAAAGCCCATGCAAAACGGCTTGGAGTTGCACAGCATTGAGCCAGCATGGCATTACTTGCAAACTTTTAACTTCGTAGGGCACACATTTTTTTTTTCTCTCTACATTATTCAGGAATCTCTAGCCCACAAGTATTTGAAATGATGTTTCTTAAGAAGCACAATCCGTTTCTGTAAACCTATTTTATCTGAAGTGTGAACTGTATTTTTGACTAATGAATTATTGTTTATTGTTTCAGGATACTGGCTAATTCAAAGCCTTGTCCTAAGTGCAAGCGACCTATTGAGAAAAACCAGGGGTGCATGCACATTACATGCACTCCTCCATGTAAATTTGAGTTCTGCTGGTATGCAGTCTTCTTTCCTTTCATCCTTCGTACATTTTATATTCTTAGTACTTGCAAATCCAAAATGATCCCTATCATATCATATGTAGGCTGTGTCTTGGTCCATGGTCAGAACATGGAGAGAGGACCGGTGGATTTTATGCTTGTAACCGCTATGAAGCTGCAAGGCAAGAAGGAGCGGTAATGGTTCTGAACTTTTGATAAGATATTTCCTTATTATCTGTAAATCATAGGTTATTTACCAGAATTTCTCTTCTTTTGTGGTTCTTTACTGTGTCAGTACGATGAATCTGAAAGGAGAAGAGAAATGGCAAAGAACTCCCTTGAGAGATATACTCATTATTATGAGCGATGGGCAGCAAATCAATCCGTAAGTCATTGAGCGCGAAGGGAAAAAGTTTACCTGAATAAAAACTAAATCTTCCATTGGCACCTAGCAGGTAGTTCAGGCTTAAAATTGTTACATCCCAGGAAAGACTTACAATTGATTGGTAAATAAGAAAAGGCATGGACAATAAAGACAGCTCTGTTGAGACATTTTTATTCTTGTCTTCTTAAAACCCTTGCAGATGACAGAACATGCTGTTGGTTCACATCAGTTTTGATGGCACTTGTTACTGTTAGGATACTTTTTAACATCTTTCTCCTAAATGATGCAGTCGAGGCAAAAGGCATTAGGGGATCTCCAAAGCTTGCAGAATGAGAAGGTATATATGATGTGTATATGATACTTTCAATTTATTCTTCTTTTATTGTTTCCTTATTCACTTATCCAGAAACTCTAACGACAACTTAACCAAATCTTTTGCAGCTTGAAAAGTTAAGTGACATACAAAGCCAACCCGAGTCACAGCTGAAGTTCATCATAGAGGCATGGTTGCAGGTGTTAACCTCATTAGCAGTTGGATTGCCAAGTTAAGTTTCATCACATGTCTTGTTGCTTCTCACGGTCAATTTTGTTTCATTTTGCAGATTGTCGAGTGTAGAAGGGTACTGAAGTGGACTTATGCCTATGGATTTTACCTGCCAGAGCATGAGCATGCAAAAAGACAATTTTTTGAATACCTGCAAGGTTTGCAGTTTTGTTTTCTTAAATATCATGTATAAACAGCTCGATGGATATTTTGTTCCTTCTATCTGATTTTTTATTCATGTGCTTGTGGTAATTTATCATTACTGAACTGATTTATTTGTGGTCTCTATATATCTAGGTGAGGCGGAATCGGGTTTGGAGCGTTTACATCAATGTGCAGAGAAAGAACTTCAAGTATACCTTGATGCAGAATCTCCATCAAAAGATTTCAACGACTTCCGTACAAAGTTGGCTGGTTTAACTAGGTATATGTTGCTCCTTGTTTTAATTTCATCATTTCATGCACTCTTTTGCTATTATTACGAAACCTTGTCTTTCCTTTTTTTTCTTCTGAGGATTTAATCCCAACCTGTAAAATAAATGACCTCGTAGCTTTACTGTTTATTCATTTGACATCTTTCTTTTTACAGCGTCACTCGCAATTATTTTGAAAATCTTGTCCGGGCTTTGGAAACTGGATTAAATGATGTTGGCCCTTCCACTAGTCAGGGCCCGTGCAGTAAAAGCACGACCACCAAGAGCCTAGGTAGCAAGAGTAAGAGTGGTAAGAACAGAACGTCAGGTACCAGCACAAAATCTGGCCGCGGTGTGGATGACAAACAACGTTTGGACATGTGATCAGTGCACATTTGCAAACCCCAAATCCGCCAAAGCCTGCCAGGCTTGTGGCCAACATCGGTAGCACTAATCAGCCCTTAAGGTCTTGATTCCATTCAACTATAATCCTCTGTTGTTCCCCATACACCAAATACATGACATTGAAGTTGATTCCTGGAATGAGGAATTAGTAAGAGGATTAGTGCTTGTAGTTACGCAAAATGAATTAGATTTTCATGTATGATTTGCTGACTGACCACACTGTTGGTGGCTCAAAAAAAAAAACTCATTGTCCAGTTCCATTTGTATATAAGCACGTCAATATCTGTAACAATATTTTCTTACGAAAGTAGAGGCGCACTAGGAGGTGCCCCGCCACCAAACGAACGAATCGTTGCAGTGCGATGTTGTAATGTAATAATGTATCGACCAAATTTTAATCTGAAATTTCTACGAGCGAGTAGTAGTACCAAAGGTTGTGCAAAGCAATGGTCATTGATTTTGCGCGTTATGCCAAGTAACTAGCGATTGGCAATTTATCAGGAGAATCTGTCAGTCATTTTAAGGAAAGTAATTAGTAGCATATGATTTGCAAACTAAGCACCGTATAACAATTTATCAGGGAAATCTGCGTGATTCGTCTTGTGAGGGAAACAGTAATTATGTGATCCGCAATTAGCTTAAAAGTAATTACTCCAGTGATTTGTTACCGGAGATGCACTCGCCGGCTTAGCAGTAGTTGGGCAGCAGTTAATCAGCCCCCATTTTGGATGGAAAAACATTCCATGGATGTGGCGGCAAGACATTTCTCCCAAATCACGCATTTCCATTTTCTAATCTTTCACCAGAAGAGACCTTATACTAGTGGCTATATATACACGACACACCTAGGTTACTACGGCACCACAGGACCAAGACAAGGTTCAAGGTGTCGCCATGGACGCCATGACTGTGCCAATGGCTGTGGTGATGGCACTGTTTCTGATTGCGCCTTCCACAGCGCATGACGGCCATCACGCTCCGATGATGGCGCCGGCACCAGGGGCTCCCTACCCTCATGCTCCCGGTCCTCACCACCATCACCATGGCCACCACGCGCCGGCGCCGGCGCGTGGTCACGGTAACCACCTTGCCCATGCTCCAGGTCAGCATCACCACGGCAGGCACCACGCGCCAGCACCAACACCGTCCGCCCAGGCGCCGCACCACCAAGACGCTTCAGCACCAAGACCGTGCCACAACGATTCGGCTCCAAGCCCGCAACATCACCACGCTCCAGAGGCGCAAGGACCGCATCATTGTCATCATGGTCATCGTCATCATCACCACGGTCACCACGCCGCGGCTCCAAGCCCTCACCATCACCACGGCCACGGCAAAGAAGCGACAGCGCCGGCCTCGTCCCCTGCTCACAATGCCCTTCCGCCGGCAACAGGGTCTGAATACTACTACCCTTCGTCCGCGCCGGCGCCGGCGCCGCAGAGTTCTGCTGTTCCCTTTGCTGTCGCCGGTGGATCAGCCGGGCTGCTCGGTGCGGTCGGCGTATGGTTGTTCGCTGCCGTTCTGCTTCTGTAGTTCGGAGATTCTGTAAGCCATCTACTAATAAATTTGTGGGCATGCATGGTGAAGTTTAGTGGTATGTATGCAGTGTGCATGTCACAAAAACTGAAGCTGTAGCAGGATAGTAGTATTGCAGCAGTGGTGCGGTAGTTGAATGCAAGACATTTTGATCTGCGTTTGGTTGAGCACTCGTATCCGCATTCATCTCGGAACAAGATGTGCATATCGGCGTATACTGCACAAAACGCTGAAATTGCTTTGTGTGAACGGCGGAATTTCACTTTTGGCACAGTACGCTGGTCAGTTTTCACATCACAACATTTTGGCAACGAAATCTTGAACGGGTCGACCCATTCGATCTGTTGACGCGCCCATTAAAGTTCTGTTTGGATACAAAGTATTTTTAGAGTTTTTATATAAAACCGGGTTTTCTGAAAAACTATACTATTGAAAACCTTGATGTGTTTGGGTGCAACCAGCTACATGGTTTTGTAAACTGCAGTATGCAAAATACCATAGTATTTTTTGGAGTTTAGAAACATCCGCTCCTAACCTCTTTTTTCCAAAACTGAGTTCTAGCTCGTGGGGCCTGTGACTTTACCTGCTGCATACAATTGATCTCCGAGACCCTTCTTAATGGACTAAAATAATACTCCTATATTTCTTGCAAATAATTACATTCATGCATATTCTAACCCTCATTTAATTTAAATATATTCTAAACAACAAAGCATCAATCTCTAAGTTTTTTTAATCCGTACATAGATGAGTTAGAAGATCCTATTTTTCTTTACAGGAGGTCGCACACAGAGAGATAATGTCTAGCAAAGTAGTTCAGGTAGGAGCTACTAGTCAATACGCTTCCGGCCTATATATACTCCAACAAATGTTTTAAAAAACAAACATTGTAAAAATACTTTAGTACCCAAACATATCACAGTTTATCTTAAAACTGCAAAAAACTTCAGTTTCTAAATACTATGATATTTACTAACTATATTTTTACAATCATAACTTTTTAATACTATAGTTTCTTAAAACAACGACACCCAAACAGGCAAACAGGGCCTAAGTTTTTTTTTTTTTGGCAACGAAGCGGGCTGACTCGAACCGAAATAAGTCCCGCTTACATGGGCCGCGGAATCCAACTAACCCTGCGTCGCCACTGAGCCGCCGAATTGGTCTTGGGCGGCGTGGGTGAGCCGCCGTTCTGGGCGTCGTCGGGCCATCCAATCCCCTCTTCTGGGCGCCGTCTCGTGAGCTCCCGTGCTGCGACGCCCCTCCTACGCAGTTTCTTCCTGTTGCTTCTCCCCTATCTTTCTCTCAAAAGTCTAAACCTGCGAGAAAACGGTGCACCGTTCTTCTTCCTTGTTGGGCTACTGCATTCTCCCACCGTGATGCATGCATGTAATGTCAGTAAAAAACCGACTTTTTGCTGATGCCAAATCCCAGTAACGCAGTTGGTCCCCCATAGCGCTTGTCAACCAGAATTTTATACTGCTGCCTCGGGCGCATCTAGAAGGGAGCTCTGCTTTTGGTGGACTCGCTCCACCAGCCGCGTGAGACAAATCGGCATCCTCACCTACTCCCCCTGCTCCCCCGCTTTGTTGAAGGGATCCTCTACGCGAGTATCACGACGCCGTCCTTCTTTCCTTGGTTGACAAGGGACCGGACTATTCGTGAAACAGCAAAGAAACAGCAAGGCAAGTCGTAGGAGTAGCAAATTGAACGCACTTGAATTGTCTAAACACTCTCGTTCAAACTGCCGTTTATCTAATTCACACCGAAAGTTTGGGGAAAAAAATTAAAATTTGTCGCCCCCGTAGCCGTAGGTTTTGTTCGTTTGTTCAGACGCTGAGGGACAGATCGCGGAGTCGGTGGAGCCGCGGGCTGTGGCCAAATGGCGACGAGGCTCATCGAAATTAACTCCTTTGATCGAGCCTAGGATTTATAAAGAACAGGAATAGCAAGTGAAAAGGGCAGCCGCAAAAGTTTCTATGCTCGCTGCTCAGATAGATCAAATCAAAAGCAAGCAAGAAGAAATGAACAGCACCGGACAAGTCCACTCCTGCCAGGCCAGAACATCTCCGGCCACGCCCATCCGTGCGCTGCCCTTGTTTACTCACGGTCCGCGTCGCACGCACACAATAAACTATCGCAGCTGCACGCACGGCCGGCGGGTGCGTGATTGATTAATCGATCGTCCTCGGCGCCGAGGCGCCTTCACCGGCCGTGGAGCGATTGGATGCACGCATGGCATATGCGGGGCACAGGCGACCAGATCCGGGCGCGAGGGCACGGGCGAGCTCATGCCACACCCTGTCTTATTCTCTCGGTTCGCTTCGGTGGCTCGACTAAACAAACGGGCGAGTACCGCACTCGGTCTCCCGTACGAATGCGTCGGAAAGTTTCGATCGAGGTGGTCAACAGGACGGAGAAATTTCTGCCGTCTCTGCCAGTCTGCCGCAGCGCGCTGCGGGTGGCGGCGGTGTCGACGCTCCGTCGTGGTTTGATCTTTTGTTTGTGTGGACCACCCACGTACGAGTTTGAGAGAGACGAGCAGATATTAGAGAGACGAGCAGATATTATGGATAAGCTCGAATGTGTCAGTATTGTAAAGTTAATTATAAAAAAAATTGATACAAAGTGGTTTAGATTGATTCGAGTATCTTTAAAGATAACAACTCTATATCTAATGAGTGTATGTTTTTTTACTTTTGAAATAGATGTTTTTTTTTATCGGACAGCTTACATATTTATATAAGAGACGCGCCTTTCGTGGTAATGACACTTACCACGTCATAGCACTGATAACATCTATTTCTAATTACAACGAGCGCGGCTATTAAGTGTAACAGCTTTTTAACTGGCGTTAACTCTCTGACAATCAATCGTGCTTCAAATACCGCGTCGTGTATTGTGAAATCATGGGTAGCCGTTCCACATATGACTATTCGTATTTAGACCAAAGCCCATAAACGTTTTCGGTAAATCTTAGTTTCGATCCACGCCTATTCGAGACGCGGAAATTGAGACATCAACGTAAGCCTCTGAACACATCTTTAAGTGGCTGTCTGACTTCGATCTTCGGTAACTTGATCGATAAGATCCAACCGTACCTTCTCTTTGTTATTACTGTTGCAAACTGGAGAAGGTGTTCAAATGACAAGACTCAACGGTTAGCTTCAATTTTCGTCTTTACTTCTACCGCCTCGATTCCTGCTTCTGATCGGTCCGAGTGTTGTGCTTTCCACTGTCAAAGAGCGAAGGATCATTCCCCGCTTATGAATAGAGAGTACGGGATAAAGTTTTTCTTCGAAACACTTCTTTTCTTCATTACTTTCAGATCTTTGCGCAATAACCACCCAGACGTAACCATGGGTAAGAAGCGCTCTGTCAAGAGGATTCAATCTTCGTCGACGAGTTTTGAAGAGGATTCCTGTTTCGCAGGGGTACAGGTTTCGCAGGGGTACAGGAGCTTTCAGCCCCTGCTGTGTCAAGGGATCCGGCGGATCGTATTTCTTCTCCCAGACTACCCATCGTTGAGGAGATCTATAGGGTCTCTCCTAGTGGGTTTTTTGAATTGATGGAGAAAGACGACTCGAATGTTGTGGATCTAAAGGCTGATCTCGACACTTCTGAAGATGCAGAATTTGCTCGGCGTCTTCATGTCGAATTGAATAAAAGCCACCGAAGGGTGCTCGGCTCTGATGAGGTGATAGTCTTAAGTGACTTTGAAGGAGAGGATGACGATGGAGAGGACGAAGCCGCTGAAGCTTCTCCTCCGATTCTTCCTCACTCACAACATCATTTCTTGATGTTTTCCTCAGGGAGAGGAGAAGAAGAAGAAGAAGCGACTGGCCAAGAGAACTCTGGTCCTTTGGAATCATCTCTTCCTTTTGTTGCTCAAAAGAAATCTCTGTCCAAGAATGAAAGGGATGATAGCTCTGTTTAGGTTTAGAACTTTTTTCCCCTTAACTGAACTTTTTGAACCAATAATGTAACTGTGATAGTGAAAAAGTCTTGTATCATCTTCTATGAAGCTTCTTTCATTTCAAAATTGTGTAATGCTGAAGGATTTGATATATCTAATGAAATAATTTTTAATAATTCTGAATATGTACTTATTCGGACTTACTTTACTTAGCGCATTACTGCAACTATAGTTAGCCGAACCGTTCATACTCAAAATTAGCTTCTTCAGATTTTTAAGTATTGATATTTGAATTTGTCAAGCGCGTTAAGCACTTTAGACACAAATAGGCACAAACGACCGAAACCATTTAGCGCGTTTGAGCACATCAAGTGTTTACGACACGTTGTACCCAAGCCTCTTGCAAGCGTTGAGCTCATCGGGCATGAAAAAGAGAATGCCGTGGGTCTCTTTTGCAGTGCGTTGAGCACTTCGGGTATTCGGGCATTAAGCCCCTTATGTGTGTTAAACACATCGGACATTTGCTGCTTTCCCTCGGACTGATAACTGTTCAGGCATTGAGCCACTTGCGTGCGTTAAGCACATTGGGCATTTTGCCGCTTCTCCTCGGACCGATAGCTATTCGAGCTATCGGGGTTTCTTACTTGAGAGGTTTTGACAATTCAAATCTTTACTTTTCAAAAAGGTAAATAAGGCAACATTAGCTGCTTACCTGCTTAATTGATGAATATGGAAACTTTTTCCAATCTTTTTCATAATGGCGGATCAGGTATTTTGGGAAAGGATTGGACGACTTTGTGTATTTAAGCACACAAGGTTGATCCTTTGCCCATTTTATAGCTGCAATGGCTTCCTCTCCTATAACACATTTCTCTGATTCTACAGAGCTTGATGATTCAAAAAGTCTGGAAGGAGTGGAGCCCGTGACTGTTGATACTACAGGCGAATATTGAAAGAAATGCTCGTCAATTGCTAAAAGGTTGAATACCTTGATGGTACGAGGCATACTTTTCGAACCTTCATGCTTTCAAATTTCAAGAGCTAAAAAAGATCCCAAACCTAAGCCTTCTGAAATGATCATCTTTGAAGCTCATTTTCTTTGTGGGTTTGGTCTTGCTCTGTCTTCTTTTTTGTAGTCTATGTGCTAATTTTACAAATTTGAACTTGTTCATCTGAAGCCTAACGCATGGCTTCATTGAGTGTCTTTGTCATGCTCTGCGAATGCTGGCTCGAGATTGAACCTGATCTAGATCTTTAGAGATATTTCCATATAATCTACAGGTATTTTAGGCAAATAATGGTTCACTCCATTGGGTTCATCATGAGAGACCCAAAACATATGTTGCTATGAAGATTCGTCGTAGCTGGAAGACATATGACAGCAAATGGTTCTTTGTTCTATCTTGTGGTTACCCTAGTCTTAGGTTGTCTGATTGTATCCCTGAAATTGGAGAAGATCTTAAATCTCCTCCTGAAATGACATCTCGCCTTCAAAAATTGGTACAGGCGGTGTCCGCATTGAGTCACAAAGGTCTTCGGGCAGAAATGATTGTTGAGGAATTTTATAGGCGCCGCATAATTTCTTTGGCAAAAAGAAAATTTTGGGCCTTTGAATATTTCGAGCTTGACAATAGAGATCGGGTTTCTCCTGAAGGTAAACTCTGACATGTATAAATAATCTCTGAATTATCCATGTTAATTCAATTCTGATGCAGAGGTGACTAAGAAAGATATAGCCAAGAGGCTTCATGAACTACTTGGTGACAAGATTATAACCAAACCTGAAGGCATGCCTGCACCATATGATTTCTCAAATCCTCATCCTAAGTTAAGCCTGCATTGTCTTCAGAATTTTCACAATACCTTGCTGACTTCTTGATATAGGGAGCGTTTGAAGACTCGAATGAATATTCACTAGTGGTTCCCGATGGGAAGGCTCTGCTCTCTAACTCTTCAGGTGGTCAAACACCATCATTTACAATTGGTAGTGCCACCGATTTTCCGAAGCCATATTCTTCTGCTTCTCTCAATATCTCACGCCTTAAAGCTCATCACTTTACGATTACGAAACGGTATCGCTTCAATAACAATATTGAGGTAATTTTTGGTACTTCTAAAAGATGTCTCAATGTAGACTCACAAAATGACCGAACTCTTTATAACAGGTTGGTTCTGGCAGCACCTCTAAGAAGAGCTGTATTGAGCCTCATCGCTACCAAATTAAGCCGTCAACTTTGAGGTGCAGAAATTATTAACCACCTCTTGTTCCAGACTGTTATTAATGTTCTCTTTGGAATATAGGACTTCAGCAACTAGGGGTATCATAGAATCTTTAGGATTCAAAGATCAAATCAAGAGGAGTGTAGAAACTTCTGCTACCCGAGATAACCATCAGATGGCCTTTGATGACAATTTGACTTCAGTGAGGAGCTTGAAGAAACATGCTATAAACTCCATGTTGATGCTGAGGGAATAAGTTTATTTTACACAATCTTTAGTTGAAGCTCAAATCAAAATTACTGTTGTTGAGGCTACCAGGCCATTAGAAATTTTTCTTGCTCATAAGGAGAATGAACTAAAGAAATCTGATGAAAGAGCTTCACGTAAGTGTTGCTTTCTTTAAGACTCCCTAATTGTTTTATGTGACCATACTATTGATCAAAGCAAAATTTTCTCTGCAGGCCTGGCTAAAGAAACTGATGAAGCAAAGTCACAGGCGCGAAAAATTGCTATACAAACTAACCTACTGCGAACAGAACTTGCTGAAGTTAAGTCTGAATCTCGCAAGCTCAAAGATGCACTTCTGGATAGTGCTATAACTGGTGCTGCACATATATTGGCCCTGCTAAAGAGTCATTTTTCGAAGATGGACACCTCGGTTATCCATAACGGATTTAATTGTTCTTCTGATGCAGCTTGTGAGGAACTAGTTCAGGAGGTTTTAGGGGTAGCTAAGTCTTTTATTGACAACCTGAACTTTTTTGTTTCTTCCTCTGATGATGCACCACCTGCAAAAGTTGTCTAGCTTTTCGCTGATTTTTAATAAGTTGATCGTGAGTATGATATATATAGCACTTTGCTTTCTATATGCAATGTATATGTGCGTGTAGAAAGAAACTTAGTGTAAATCATACGCACTCGATAGGTATTTTAAGACTTCAGCCTTGTGAAAGACATCCGTGTTTAAAACTGCCATATCAAGAGGTAGATAAGTGGTGCTCATGGTGGGTTGGTGTGATTAAGCTTATAGCTATATAAGATAGATATTTCAGAAAAAATCACTCCTACAGATAGTCGCAAGTGCCTATTAGGGTCATATCTTGTGTAACCGTCCAGCGGCTAAGATATAATGCTCGAATAGTGATATGAAAAGATCCTTGATGATAAGTGGCCGCAAGTGCCTATCAGAGTCATATCTTATGTTACCGTCTGGCGGCCAAGATAAAAACAATTGAACCATACGGGATGCCTAAAGCTTCTTTATATGATAAAAACAATTTCTTGAGAATGAATGATTATTCTTTATTAAAAAATTCACCAAATACACACTACACATAGAACTTTCGTAACTGGTCAAAATTCTATGTGTTCGGTAACAAATCGTCATTGATATGAGCTAGTACGTAAACACCATGAGATACTTGATCGACTATGATGTAAGGCCATTCTCAAGGAGAAGAAAATTTGTGTTTATCTGTGGTGTTGATATCTTTCTTGAGGACTAAATCTTCGACCTCCAGAATACGATGCACAACTTTTTTGTTATAGTGCTTGCGCAGCAGGGCTTAATATTCCACTACTTTTATCACTGCCTGTCTTCTGGACTCTTCTAATAAGGTAAGATCCAGATCTCTTGCTTTAGCTTGACTTTCTTCTGTAAAATGCAACACCCGATGAGAACCCAAATGCACTTTCGGAGGCAATACTGCATCAGCCCCGTATACCAGATTAAATGGTGTATCTCTGGTTGCTCGACTCGGGTTTGTGCGCAAGGACCACAATACTATAGCCAGTTTTTGACCCAATTTCTTTCTCTAGCTTCTAACTTTTCTCGCATTCGCTTCTTCATCCTTTGAATGATTAAACAATTGGCTCTTTCAAATTGTCCATTGGTTTGCGGATGAGCTACCGAAGAGACTAAGTACTGTATCCCGAAGTCAGCACAGCTCCGCTGAAAATTATTTTCTTTGAATTGGGTCTCATTTTCTGTGATGATCCGCTTTGGAACTCCAAAGCACACAATAATTCTCTTCAAAAACTTGGCTGTAGCTTCTTTAGTAATGTTTATCAGTGCTCAGCTTCTATCCACTTGGTAAAGGTATCAATAGCCACAATAATGTGCTTATATCCTTTCTGTCCCTTGGGCAAAGTACCGATGATATCGATTCCCCAGATAGCAAATGGCCAGGACAGAGGGACGGTATACAAGGAACTAGCATGTTTAGTTGTTTGATGTTAGAAAAATTAGCAATTACTGCATTTGCATACTAGATCAGTGGCATCTTGATTTGTTGTCGGTCACTAAAACCCATGGCGGAATACTTTTTCAACCAACGTTTTGGAAGAATTATGAGAGCCACAAACTCCTCCATGTATATCATTGAGCAGTTGCATACCTTCATCTTGAGAGATACACCTCATCAGCATCCCATTTCTTCTTTTTTTTTATAATCCCCATCAAATATGGTGTAATTTTTGGCAATTCAAGCAATGCGCTCAGTTGTCAGATCATCATATGTAATTGGATCACCTTCAATGAATACTCTGATCGAGTATCTTCAATCTTTGGGCTCTTCAAGATCAAGCAAATATATTTCATGAGCCCCAGTGGGCACCTTAAGCAACACTGATGGCTGTAAGATTTCTTCAATAATAACATTATCGGGCACTGATGATCGGGAAGAGGCTAACCAGGCGAGATGATCTGCATCTTGGTTATCCAATGGAGGAATGTATCAGATTTCAAATCCGTCAAAAGAACTTTTCATTCCCCGAACAGCTTTTAAATAGGTAGCCATCTTCAAATCTTTGCATTTATACTCTTTATAGACCTATCAGGCCACCAATTGAGAATCACCTCGAATCAGCAATCTCTTGATGCCCATGGACTTAGCAATGCGCAGATCATTAATCAAGACTTCATATTCTGCCATATTATTGGTGGCTTTAAATTCCAACAGAAGGGCATACTTCAAAGGCTCCCATTCGAGAGGTTTCAACACAACACTAGCCCTAGCCCCTTTTAGGGTAAAGAAACCATCAAAATACATCACCCAATAATCAGGCAATGCCTCTTTATCTTGAGGACCAGATGAGGTCTATTCAACAATAAAATCCGCTAAAGCTTGACTCTTAATGGCTCTTCGAAGTATGAACTCTATATGAAATTGTCCCAACTCTACTGCCTAATGAGATATACGTCCAGTAGTATCTCTACTGTATAAAATGCGAGAGTGCGCGATCAGATACTACCTTGATCGAATGTGACAAGAAATAACACTTCAGCTTTCGAGATGTCATCAGCACGGCATATAACAACTTCTGAGCCTGTGGGTACCTTGTTTGAGCATCCTTCAAAATTTCACTAACAAAATATACTGTGACTGAACTGAACTTCATTGATCATTGACTCGATCTACTGTCAGAACAGTACTAACCACTGAATCCGAAGCTGCCACATAAAGCAACAACTCTTCTTCGGGCTTTGGTGAAACCAGGGTAGGCATATTCTTGAGATATTGCTTCAGCTCTAAAAAAGCTGCTTTCGCTTGACTATCCCATTGAAATTCATCTTGTTTGCATAAAAGGTTATAAAATGGCATACCTTTTTCTCTCGATCAGGATATGAATCTACTAAGGACAGCCATCATGCCAGCTAGCTTCTGAATTTTCTTTCGAGTTCAAGGTGGTTGCAGCTATTCAATAGCTTCCACTTTCTTCGGGTTTGCATCGATACCTCTTTCAGAGACCATGTATCTCAGCAGCTTGCCAGAAGATACCCCAAAGACACACTTCTTCGAGTTTAACTTCATCCAGAACTTTCAAAGATTATCGAAAGTCTCAGTGAGGTCTGTAAGCAGATCTCCCGTTGTTTGGATTTCACAACGATGTCATCGATATATGCTTCGACATTCCTTCCGATTTGATGTTCAAAAATGATATGGATACATTTTTGATACGTAGCCCCGACATTTTTGAGACAAAATGACATTTTTATATAACAATAAACTCCGAAAGAAGTGATGAATGCAGTTTTTTCTACATCTTCAACTCGCATATTGATTTAATAATAGCCAGAGTAAGCATTAAGAAAATTCAATAATTTGCTGATGCATGTTGAGTCCACAATCTGATCAATTCGAGGCAGAGGATACTCATCTTTAAGACATGCTTTATTTAAAGACGTATAGTCAATACACATCCGCCACAAACCATCGGGCTTTTTTACTAATACAAAATTTGCTAGCCATGTAGGATAATCTACCCTTCTAATGAACCCGGCTTGTAATAGCCTAGTGATTTCCTCGCGAATGGCGTCGTGTCTATCTGGAGTATACCTCCGTTCTTTTTTCTTGATCGGCTTGAGAACCGGGTCAATCCTCAATTTGTGCTCAATCACCTCTTTGGGGATCCCAGACATGTCCGAAGGTGTCCATACAAAGACATAGGCGTTTGTCTGACGGAAAGTGATAAGCGCGAGTTTCTATTTCAGGGATAAAGAACCCCAATAATAACTTGCTTCGCTGGCTCATTAGGGTCCAGCAAAATATTCTTGTTCAGTGTTGGTGGCAGCACAATTTCTTCTTCAGGAGCCGAGACTTCAGGGACCGGCACTTCTGAAACTTTAATAGAGCACATTGGTACAACAAATACCGCACAACCATCTGTTCGGACTTGCTTGAAAGAACTGGCTTTCAAGACTCCTTGCTTGAAGTGACCTGCACGGGTCAAAGAATTGATGTCGCACTTGACCGCCTCTTTAAGATCAGAGTCGATCGTGATGGCCTTAGGGGTCCTAGCATCTTCATTGTGGCGTAAGCTGAATGAACAACAGCTATGAATTTAAGAAGGAATGGCCTCTCGATGATATAGTTGCACGCCAAATCAAAATCCGCCACCTCGAAGGTGAGGATTCTTGGCGCTTGTTGTCTCCGTGACCGCAATCAACGGTCAGATCAATCTTTCCCAAGGGCTTTGATGAAACCTCTGTAATAACTCTATGGAATCTTTCATTCACAGGCTGCAATGCTGCTAATGGCAAACTCATTTCTTTATAAGTACGCTTCATGAAGAGGTTCAAGGCTGCACCTGTATCGACGAGAATCTTGGCAACACTGCTGCGGCGGATTGGTATCTTGACGACGAACGGCAAGTTTCTGGTTGACAGCTCCGTCTTTGGGTGATCTTTCGGGCCGAACGTGATCGGAACTTCATGCCACTGCATCTTCTTGCTAACGGGAACGAAATTGAGCACCTCTCGCTCGTACTTTTTTATTGGGTTTTAGATGGAACCGCAGTACTTCTACCGAAGATCATGTTAACTTCGCGGAATTCTTCTTCATCTTCCTCTTTGACCCTTCGACGGCCCCAAGCTAGAGCCTCAGGTCGAGGTGCTGCCAGAGGTTCTGAAACATCTTTTTTTTTCTTTTGATCAATATAATAAGTGCAATCAGTGAAGTTATGAAACTTGGACCGATGAACCGGGCATCACTTCTGTGCATCTTCGGGTCTGTCGAAGGGTCGCTTCTTCTTTTTATGATGTTCACTACCTTCTTTTTTAGCGACATTGAACTCTCAGTCATCAGATTTTTTGCGAGAGCTCTTAGTCTTAGCTTCTCTCGAAATCTGAGCACAAGCTTCTGATGCATTGATAAAGGTTTCGGCGATTGACAAGAGGTGGCCCACTGTTCGTGGTTCCTCAATGGCTAGTCGTTCTGCGGTGTACACATCAGATACTCCTTCTTTGAAGGCTATAATGACCTCCAGATCTTCAATGTGAGGAATAGAATTCCTCGTCTGACTAAACCTCTTCACATAATCTCGAAGACTCTCATCGGGCTTTTGTTTGATGGTCCGAAGGGTTTTCACTCTCGAGGATCTTTCAAAGGTCCCCTGAAAATTCCCGATGAAGGTCGCGTAGAGCTGATCCTAAGTTCGAAATATGTACTCAAGAAGATTCATCAGCCACGATCGAGCTGGTCCTGACAGAGCAGTAGGCAAGTAATTAGACTTTATCATCCCCCCAGCGGCTTCTATAACCGTGGAGTAAACCTAAAGGAATTCGTCAAGATTTGATGATCCGTCATACTTCTTGATCGGGCCTAGTTTGAATTTTTCAGGCTACCGAACTTGACGAAGACTTAGAGTAAGAGCCTTAAATGAACTCCGCTCGATCGAGCCTGATGAGGAGCAACTTCAGTTGCCTCTCTATGATGCCTGTTGGTCTCAATGTCATTGCGTGCATCATGTCTGCGCGGGTGTTCATCAGATTGACCCTTTTGACTTCGTTGCTTGTCGAGGCTATGCTGTAAATCTCTGACAAAGAGACAGCGGCGTGAAGCCTTAGGTTGATTTTGACCTGACGACGTAGCATAGCCTATGTGACCCGCAATCTCCAATCTTTGCTATAACAATGACGCTAAGGGCGAACCATTAGCTGCCAAATGTTGCATGCACTCTAGGATTGCTTGAAGATGAGTAGCTTCAAAATCAGTTTGTAGATTTCTTACCGAGAGACCCAGTAAGTTGGTCCTGTGTGCATTAGAACCAATGGTGAAAAGATTACTCGATGACCCAGCAGAAGGTGCTGAATCATTCCTCCCAGCCACGTTGATTTGTCGTATCTCAATGTTGCGATTTCACTTCGGATACCCTATTTTTGAGGGATAATCCTCATCGGAGCCAAAATCATCGTCGGTGCAGTCGTTGTCGCTGTCACTACTGGAGATATAGCATTCCAGCCTGAGCCTAGAGAACTTGTCATTGACAAGGTCAAAAATCACCTTAGACTGAGTTGGTAGCTGCTCTAATTGATTCTTTGAAGGACCAACAGATGGTCGGGACCTGAGTGAAATACTCAGAATCTCAATCGTAGTAGACATCTTAAACAAGATCTGAAAAAAAGCTTCTAAAAATTTTAGACGATGGGCCAAAGAACCTTCTTCATCAGCAACAAAAACTAATGTTTTAAAACGGAATGTGGTGCCAGCCAGAAACACAAGGTTGCTTGTGAAAGCTACAGATGAAAGTTGGACTACCTTCATCTCGCACTCCCCTTTCTGGCGCGCCTCTATCGACGACCGAGGTACGAGTTCGAGAGATCAGCAAATATTATGAATAGGGTCAAATGTGTAAGTATTGTGAAGCTAATCACGAATAAAACTGACACGTGTGGTTTAGACTGGTTCGAGTCTCTCAGAGGATAATAACTCTACGTTCAGTGAGTGTGTGTTCTCTTGTTTTGAAAACAGATGTTTTGCTCTATGGAGCATGTTACATATTTATAAGAAAGAAGTGTCTCCTGTGATAATGATAATTACCATATTATAACACTGATAATGTCTATTTTTAATTACAACGAGCGCGGTTATTAAGCGTAACAGCCTTTTAATTGGTATTAACTCTCTGGTAATCAATTGTGTTTCAAATGTCACGTCGTGCATCATAGAGTCATGAATACTCGTTCCATAAATAACCGTTCGTATTTAGGCTAAGACATATAAATGTCTTCGGTAAATCTTTAGTTTCGACCCACATTTGGAAGGGGAAAATTGAAGCATGTACAGTTTGCTTACCAGGCGTCGGAGAGGATCAGTTCTCGCTCGACAGTTTGCTTACCAGGCGTCGGAGAGGATCAGTTCTCGCCTCCGCGGCTTCGCTTTGTGGATGGTGGGCGTGACCGAAAGCGCGGTTTCAGCAGGGCGGAGTCAACACACTGGGGTAAGGAGGATCTCCCTCCACTCGAAGAGTCGAAGAACCCCGCGGTTTGGGACCAGGCAACCTGAACGGGCCTATCGTGTACATGTCGCGTCGACCTTGACCCACACGTGCCCGTCGTCTCTACTCCTACCTGCTGCTGCTCCTCCGTGCTTAAATATAAACATTTTTAAATTTAATTTTATTAACTTTAATTAATAATATTTATAAATTTAAATAATTTTTAATATAAAAAATTATATATTATAAAAGTATATTTATAAAAAATTTAATAATATAATCTATATATAATAAAATATTATTAATTTTATATTATTAATAATCAAATTAAAAAAATTTAACTTTGCTTAAATTCAAAAATGCTTATATTTACTATATTGAACCCCTTGGTCATCACATGGTCCATCAGTCCGTATACCACTGAAGTGAAGGCCGTCTCATCGGAGTGCCAGGAAGAGCGGCCCGACTGACTCGGCAACAGTTGACCCCAGCTAGGCGTCTCCGCGTGAACGAACTCGTCAAGAGCATAGGCGGAGGCGAAGCGACGAGGAGAACAAACTGCTCCCAAAGCGAGCCCTCGGGATTCACGCGCCCTGTCCCGTACGGCACGGGATGGTATTCCCTCTGTCCCAGTCGTTTTAGACGGGACTCAGTTGCTACAACCGCTTCTGTGTGACAGATAAAGCAATATAGAAAAGAAGATGAGACGTGCTATTACTGCTACTCATCCCATCTGCCTCAACTATCCAAGAGAATTTGTGGCGCGCGAGCTTCTTTTTCGACAGGAGTCTCTGTTCACGCACGCGCACGAGGGCCTCTTCTACGACGACGTGCAGGCCAGACGCGCTATGCTCTGGCGTCAAGCACGAGCCCTCGTTGGAGCGGGTGGGGACGGCGGCGCCACCCTCGCCAGAGCGTGTTGCCCGAGCCATCGTTCGCGGAGGTCAGGAGAAGTTGAAACGGATGCCGTTGTCGATGGTTAAGGACCTGGAGCTTTACGACAAAAAGGGGCCGAGGAGCGCTGAAGGTGGCCTTCTTCCATGGAGCTCCGGCTCCGGCTTGGTGCCGTCGGTGAAGGCAAGTTGCGCAGGGGCAGAGAGAGAGAGAGAGAGAGGACGGGGGCGACAGTGCTCTGGCTGCCACCGTTCGACGGATCTCGCGGGTGTCAGAGGGAGCAGAGGAAGAGAGGCAGCTTAAGTGGGAGGAAGAGCCGCAGCCACCAGAGCCGTCGGGGCTGGCTGTGCCATCGAATCTGTTGCCCTCTTCTATGGAGCTTTTCGACGGAGCTGTCTTCGAAATGAAATCGTGAAGTGAGAGAGAGAAGCAGCGCAGGTGAGACCGTGAAACAGTCTTTGTGGAGCAGGGGAGAGAAAGAGAAGATTAAGTGTGCATGCTACTCGATGAATTTTTTATCCGATCGATTTAGTTAGTGCGCTACGTGAAAATACGAGAATGATGGTTAAAAGGAGATTTTTCCCTTCCTCAAAACGATGTTAATTCGGCACGGAAGGAGTATATTCCGCCCCTCCACCACCTTTCCCGGCCTCCTACGAGGGCGATCCAGTAATTTGCGCCGAAGAGACCGCGAGAGAGAGGGATTCGACACTTGTACACGAGCGGCCACGGCCGAGACGTTGCGGCGAAGCTTCTCCCCAACCTCCTCCTCGAGTCCGCGGCGCGCGCGCGCGTGTATATATACAGCCCCCGCGCCCACCGCCCACCTTCCCGACCCCGCTGCCCACCTCGTCCTCAGTCCAAACGTGGCGGTTTGACTCTGACCCGGTCTGGTATCGGAAGCGTTTGAGAAGAGAGAGAGAGAGAGGTCCTCGAAGCCGGAACGGAGGGCGTTTCGCCGGTCGGTCGCGGCGGCGGGTCTCGGCGAGGTAAGGAAAAGGGCGCTGCTTTCCCTGAGGAGGAAAAGAGGCTGGGAGATTGCTTGCGGGCTCCGGTTGTGGAGGTACGGTGGCGGCTCATCTGTTCTCGTGCTCCGATTTTTTTTTTTGGATGGTGGGTGGGGGGGGGGGGAGGAGATTTGGCTGCGACGGCGCGGGGAACGGTAGAATCTGGTGGTTTCAGGCCCCAATCAGGTGGGAGGGGAAAGAGAGGGGTTTGTTTTGGTGGATACTCTCTGAGGATCCGGTCAGCGGTGCGACTTTTCTCACGCGTGGTTGAATTTTGTTTGTTTTGCGGTTTGATCTGAAGGAAACTGAGCAGACTGGTCTAGGATTTTCCTGGTTGCTGTGGTTTAGGTGCGCGGATTTTGGTTTTAGTGAGTGAAAAAACCGGATTTGGCGCGGTAATTAGAACGCTTAGTTCAGGATTGGTCCGGGGGATTCAGAGAGTGTGTGTTTATTATCGGAGTTGCCGTTGTGTGAAGAGCAAACGAATTTCGTGCAAAATTGACAGTTGTTTTGCTACGACTGTATAGAATTTCAGCTCTGGATGGGAATCGGAGACAAGAAGACAACTTTTTAGTTGGTGTCCCATTGATTTTGCACCCCCAATCAAACATTATCCTTCTCTTCCTTCCACCCATGATCCTCTGCAGTGTGTGATGTTTTAACGTTTTGGAATTTTCCTGTGGGTTGCTGCTGTTTTACCTATTTGTCGCCTTGTCGGTAAGACAGTAGGAAAGCTTTTTATAGTAGTTTGGTACTTTTTGAGCTCTTTTTTTTTTTAAGATTTGGAGGTTGCGTGTCACCAAAAGGGCAATCAAACATTACCTTCTGTTACTAACAAATACCATGCTCTAAGGTACTCCCTCTGAAAGGTGTCCTATGTTGTTGCCGAATAGGGAATACCTGTGATTTTTTTGGTGGTCCTTATAGCGGATTTGATCATCAGTTAGCACAAGACATGGATATTCCTTTTTTTTTCTGGCAAATTTGTCTAGTATGCCTTTTCAGAAAATTAATGTTGTAAATAATAGAGCCGAAGTTTTCTTCACAAGATTTGTTAATTGTACATATTAAGGGTCATGAAAACGTTGAAACTTCGGTATATATATTCACTGTCCCATTTTGTTTTTGAAGGCAAACTTCATTTCTCAAATTTCAGATTTAACAAATGTGAAATTTGACAGGTAGGAAAATGAAGGCACCTGCGCTACTGGTTCAGTGCTTTCCAGGCTTGGTTCCCAGCAAGGCCACTAGCTGTGTGCCCATTGTATCTGAGAGGGATCTCCAGCTTCCATCACCAGCTGTTGAAATAATCCCCTCAAAGGTACAACCTATTCCATCCAGTTTGGTTGCCATTCATTTGTGGGACTCCAAATGGAAATAATTTTCTGCTCTTTCAGTAGCTGTTTTGAACTCTATACCTAATTTTTTAAAACTAGTTTTCATGGATAAACAAAAATGGCATGCTTTGAACTGTTTCAGAGTGCTCATCCTTATAAATATGCTGGAGAGAAAGTCGATGTGCAAGGTGTTGATATTTTCAAGGTTAGCAATGACACAAATTATTCTGTTTGCATACAACTGATCAAATACTCAAGCTATTAAAATTCTAATTATGAATGCTTTAACATGTTTTTGGTTCTTCAGGGGAAGGTTAGTGTAGCGGACATGATAGCATTTTCACCTTCTGAAGTAGCTTCAACAAAATACGATGGTAACTGTCCAATAAATAATCTTTGTGTTGTCTTATTTCATATATAAGTATTCTAAATTTTGAGGCATGCTTTTTTACTCAGGAACTCTGAAATATTGGGAGAGTTCAATTATTCTCCTTAACATTCTTAAAAATGAGATCCGTGATGGTCAGCTGAGTTTCCGGGGCAAGCGGGTTCTAGAGGTAATTCCTATGAGAAAATTCCTTCTTTAGCTAGCTATTTTATATACTTGGTGCTCTTAAGGGTCTGATTGGATGGCCGTATAAACGGCAGCCAGGCTGCTTGGATGCAAGTACCAGTTGATTGGTTAGCTGTGCAGATGGGAAAACCTGGCTTGTGGCGTGCAAAAAATAGCAGGCAGCTAGCTCCCGAGAAACGGAATTGAGATTCGTTTCTTGGCAGCCAGGCTCGCGGGAGCCAGGCCGCACGCATGCCGCACGACTCGTGCGACAAACTAATCAGACCCTAAGTCTCAGCTTGCTAGATGACTAGCCCTGCTTTTGTATCTACATCAAAAGAATATCTGACAATCTGGATTCATGCATAATGATAGTGTTACAGTCCTTCGATTATTTTGAACATGATATGTATATATGAAATTGCTCTCATATGGTTACATATATTTTTTAAATTCAGCCATAGACTTTCAGCATGGATTTTTTAATATATGACTGTTTCATGATATATATTCTTTTTTTTTTACAATTGATGCAGCTCGGATGTGGATCTGGTCTGTCTGGGATTTTTGCCTGCTTGAAGGTCTGTTATTCTTTATGTTGCTTAGATACTTGTCTAACAAAATGATTTTCTTAGTTCAAATACGTATCTCTTCATTATTGAACCATATGCTTTCCTTTTTTTTTCCATCCATTGTCTGACTACCAAAATGGCAACGTTCTGACTTGTTGCTTAAATGCTACTTCCAGGGTGCATCCACAGTTCACTTTCAGGATGTAAATGCAGAAACCATTCGATGCAGAACAATACCAAATGTTCTTGCAAATCTTGAGCAGGCTCGGGACAGGCAAAACAGACCATCAGAGAGCCCTGTTACACCATCTAGGCAGCTGTTGGACCCCAATGTACATTTCTATGCTGGGGAGTGGGATGAGCTCCCCACAATTCTGTCAGTTGTGCAGCCACCTCCAGCACCAACAAACCTCAGCTTCTCGGAGGATGATTTTATGGATGGTTGCAGTAGCCACGACGGGAGCAGTATAGTTGGTCATGACTACCTACCTCGGCGGTCCAGGAAGCTTTCTGGTAGCCGTGCATGGGAGAGGGCTAGTGAGACTGACCAAGCAGATGGTGGCTACGATGTAATTTTGATTTCTGACATTCCTTACGGACATAATTCTCTAAAGAAGCTTTACGCCCTTCTTTCAAAGGTCAGTTCCTTATCCAAGTTCCTTATCCTGCTTATCGCTTCCAGGATCTGAATTTGTTTCCCATGCATTTATCTTAAATTGTGACGCAACACGCAAAGTGAGGTTTTGGTTATTTTGCTAATCAGGACCACAGATTATCATGTTCCTTTTGGTTTATTTGAATTACCTTTGTTATAGTGTATTAAGACTCAGCATTAGTCGTGCAGTGCCTACGTCCTCCATATGGTGTCCTGTATGTTGCTTCAAAGAAGAACTTGGTTGGTTCCAATGGTGGCGCAAGGCAGCTTCGGGCTCTGATGGAAGAGGAAGGTGTACATGGTGGGCATTTCTTGACTGATGTGGCTGATAGGGAGATATGGAAGTTCTTTTTCAAGTGAACGGCCAGGAACCTAAGAAGGCGAGAAAATCCTCATTTGCAATGTTTTTGGTTCCTGATGACAATGTTGTACATAGCGCAAAGTTCCATTAATTCTTGGTTAGTAGATTAGAATTCGGAAAAGTGTGTAGTTGAGCTTGTCCAAGCGTTGACATGCTATTGTACGCTGTTACATACAGAAAGCAAGTTGTATCGACCTTTTGCAGACCAAATACATGTTGGTGACAATTTAGTCAGGGCATAATATTCGATAATTTTTTACAACGTGATATCTGGTGCCTCTTAATCTATAGCTTGTGTCTCTTAATCTGTAGCTTGGTCACTGCTCTTTCAATCTTTTTACATTGCATGATTTTGCCAAATATGTGTTCATTTTTTGTGCCTCAACCTAGAAGTTTGTCTAACGACATGCAACTTTAAGGCTAGAGTATTCTAAAAAAACTGTACATTTTGTGTGGAATTTCTGTGTTCCAAACAAAGTCCACTCCAAGAATTTTTTGGTGTGTCCAGCCTTAGCTGTAAGAACGAGCCCTTAACACTTTCCGATAGAGCAGCTGATAGAAAATACTATATCTATTTTAAAATATAAGCATTTCTAAGTTTAAATAAAATCAAACTATTTTAATTTTTACTAATAATATTAAAAAATTACATAATTTTTAATATAAAAATATATTTTTTATGAAAAGTTATTTTATAATGAATTTAAAAAATATAATTTTTATATGATAAAATATTACTAATTATGCATTATTAATAGTCAGTAATAAAAATTTGACTTTAAATAAACTTAAAAATATCTATATAAATCTCAGTTCCTCCCAAAAAGTCCTTCCGTCGCGGCACGGCAAGCAGCGGCAGTTCAGCGCTGCGTGTCTGTGCAGCCTGTACCGCAGCCGCCGCCGGGCCTGGAATGGTGACGGGCTCATCCGCACTTCCGCAGCCGTCGCAAAGATCTCGCTGCCTCCCTCTGGACTCTTACCCAGGGCCCACTCGTCAGTCGCGGGGACTCGAGTCCGACGACACGGCGCGCGCCACCTATCCCTCCCGATCCCCTCGGGCCGCCAAAGCCCGCCTCGCCCCCGGGCGCCAGGCGAGCGCAGATCTCCTCGCTTCGGAACCTCACCCGGTCGCCTCCTCCGCCAGCGGTTTCTCGTCGGACCGGTGCTCCAGCCCGGCCGACCGATGGGGCACAGCTCGAGGAAGAAGAAGAAGCGGGGCGCGGCCGGGCGCAAGGCGGCCAAGGACCACGCCGCGCAGCTCGAGGGCGACCAGTCCGCTCTCGACGACGAGCTCACCGCCCTGTAAGTCGTTCCTCACTCCCCCTCCGTTTCGCCGGCTCCCCGCGTCACCTCTCGCGTAGGGGATTGCTGATGATCAGTTATGAGACTCATCAGTTATTGTTGGGTGGCTTGATGCGGTATTCCATGAGTGGGTAATGGTTCTCGGTGCCGATTGGCTGCTGCGTTTCGGGTGATGCCCGCGTCGGGCTGATCGGCTGTTTGGTTGTTTAGCTGCTTCGTTGCTTTTGGATTCGCGAAGCATTTGACACCATATTGAGTTCCCCATGGTCCAGGGGGCTATTGGTTCATCGCATTTCTTGCTGAAATATCCTCGATGATGATCCTACTGCGTCATGATTCCGACATGAGTCACCGTTCTTGCATTTTGAATTTACTGCTATTCGTTTCAAGTGTGATACAATCAAGCCCGGTAGAGCTTTGCAGCATTGCCTATTTCATGGCTGTATTTATAGATGGATTGTGATGTCAGTTCGTTACTTCAACTGCCGAGGAGTCCAACACGTGCTCAATCAGTTGTCACTTGGCAACACTCGTGATGGTTAGATTTGAGCTATGTTTTATTTATAGCCAACCCTGTGTCCCTTTCTTAATGCTCCCTCCAAAACTTTTGCCACCAGTTCAAATTTGAACCGGCGATAACAATTTTAGAACAGAGGGAGTCCTTCCTATTTGTATGATGATACTTTTTGAAAAACATCAATTAGGGCCTCAATTTTCCTGGAGGATTTCAAAGTAACATCAGAATCACCTCAGACCCGACTTAAAATATGTATCAGGTACTTTCTAAGTTGAGCCCCAGGATACATATAGATGTTTTGCTTACATCTTAAGCAATTGAAATATTGTTACTGATGGATAATCTAAACAGGCCTTATTCTGATGGCATGGGCTTTGAAGATCTGAACGTCTCAGCTACTCTTGATGTAATGTAAGCGACTATCTAAGTGTCTTGGTTTAAGCATTACTTGTTTTCATTTGCAGTGTGTGTAGACATTGATCTGTTGATTATATTATTATAGATGTTTTCCTGGTTATCCCCACAAGTGTCCAAAGTTGCGGATCATACCTGAAAAAAAAATGTCTAAAGAAGACGCTAATCGGTTACTTTCTCTTCTTGCTGATCAGGTCTATTTCACTTCACATGCTTATTGCTTTCTTGCATGCACTATCCTCTAAATGACTAAATGTAATTTTCATTGAACTCTTAATCATGGAACTGTCATGTTGCAAAACTCTAAAAATAATGCAGGTGTCTTGTATGCATCCTTTTGTTAGGTTTTAAATTTCGAACCGTAAACCAGCTTCTGCTCCTATATGAGCGATTACTATAGTTCTATTTTTTAGATTCTGTTCATACGAGAAACAATTTATCCAATTATCACTTCAATGCTGAGTAAATGACCATCCTTCTCTTTTCGGTCTGTAAGGCCTTGTGTTCAACGATATACAAATAAGATTTCAATCTAAAAATTCTGCTCTTAGAGTATCTTACTATTTTCAGTTTTTAGGTAAGCAATATTAGCTGTAATAACCTCCATTTTCCTAGTATTGTTTTTTATATGCATAGAGTAAGCATCTTCAGCTCTTCTGCATGTTCGAGAGAGAAAAGAGTAAGCATCTTCAGCTCTTCTACATGTTCGAGAGAAAAAAGAGTAAGCACCTTCGATTCATTATTGCGTGTCTGTTCTTAGGCAAACATTTATTCACGAGAAGGACGTGTTATGATTTTCGATTTGGTAGAGGCAGCCCAAGAGTTTCTATCAGAAATTGCTCCAGCTCCTGATTCAGCGAGTAGTGTAAGTTAGTTTTCTCATGGCATATAACATATGCATAGTGAAAGTATGCATTCTTTTGTTGAATTCATTATGTTTACTAAACTTTTTTCATTGATCTATGACTTCGTGATTTTTCACCTGTTGCTATTGGTTAGTATCTCAGGTCTTTTATTATCTTATATTGTAGGTTACTCGCTTCGGTCCAAGCCTGACTCATCCAGCTACTGATATAGACTTGAAAGTTAGCCTTGACATTGATTGTGACCCTGTCATCTCTTATATATGTAACTCGTTTGATCTGTATAGCCAGTTATATGATGATAGTAGCTGGAGTGGACAAAATACAGAAACAACAACTTATAGTAGCAGAAAAAATTCTGCATCACAACTCAAATATAATCTTAGAAGCAAGAGGAAAACAATCATTGAAAAATCCCATGTTCCAGCTGATAAGCTTAATATTTCAAAAGCTTTATCTGAGGATAAAGCTGAGCAGAGACATGCCATGAAGCATGGTGTTATACAGGAGGCCACTCCAAATTTACATGCCGTCACAGAGGAAACTGAAAGTGATACCAAAACTTTGTCTTCTAGCAATGTGGGAAATACTCAAGAGAGGAGTTTCAGTAGCCTACATGAACCTGGGGTAATGAAACTGAACTACTGCAGAATCTTAAGAATTTTAGTGTCTTTTTAAAGAACTGTGCTATACATTTCCAGATATTTACAAAGAAAAGAAAAAATTACAATGATTAATTTATTCGAGAAATAATGCTACAGTAATACTAACCCGCTCAAGCCGGCGGTTTATATCAATACTGGCAGGACTCTGACATTGCAGATGGAGCTTGGAATGAAGATCATGGTTCAGACCTTGGCTCACCAAATGCACGATCTGATGCTTCAGACTTGCTAGATGATGCTTCACAGAATAAGAAAAGGGATTTAATTATGGTGAGTGTTTCATGTCACTATCTTTGTGTGACATTTTCTCCCTAACAGCCCTGTTTGATATCTTAATTCTTAATTAGGTACACCTGCTTCGACTAGCCTGTGCGTCAAAGGATTCTCTTTCAGATGCTTTGCCAGCAATTTCATCAGAGCTGTGCAATATAGGGGTACGCCTGATATTGTTGTTATACTTTGCTCTTTGTTTCTGTCGCTCATCATTTCTAACTGCAAGGTCAACCTTTTTTTCTGTTATAAATAGGTTCTTTCAGAATGGGCTAAGGGTTTAATTTCTGAATCTCCTGATATTTTTGGAGAAACTTTCGGTCATGTCTTTGAGCAACAAATGGTAAGGCTCAGCTTATTGTCTTCTAGTAACTCATTATTTAATTCGGCCCATACAAATTGATTCTCATCGTCTCTAATTGTTACCTATATGATGAAATCAAATAGATCTCATCTGAGTGCTCTCTATTTTGGAGAGCTGATAATTTTTCATCTAGGCCAAACTCCCGCTATTTGAATGATTTTGAGGAACTTCGTTCACTTGGTGAGTATCCTACTCCCTCTGGCGATGTTTTCCTGTACTACTTCTGTATTTATCAATGGTGAAGTTACTGCATAATTTATCTGCTGGTATTTTACCATTTTAATCTTATCTCCTTATTAGTGCCTTCTGTTTACACAGAAATCAGGTGTCACTAAAACAGTTCTTTCTGTTCTTAGGTAGATGTTATTTTGGACTACATGGAGTCAACCTGTACTTGTTACTAGTATATCATGTCTGCAAATCTCTTCTAATTGTATGGTGTGATTGCTATTCATTATTAATATGTTACATGTGGCATTCCCCTGTTGCTCATGGTGAGCTTTTTGAAATTATGCCCACGCCTAGTTGTGGCTTCGCTAGAATTCCAGCCGAGCGATGGGCGCTGCTAAAATGCCCACCTCAACATGGATTCACCTCTATTTTGGCCATCATCTGTTTTATCGATGAAATTGCCTTCACCATTTGCGAGCATGTGGCCCGACCCCTCCCCTCCCCATGTGCACTTGGCCCTAGAGCTCTTCCTCTCCGGCCGAGGCCATGGACCAGCGCCTAGGTGCCTCCAGCCAGCTGGCTCTTGGGGTCACCGCTGAGGCACTTGTTGGCGAGCTTGGTGGCCTGGAACACGCCTTAGACAGGTACTGCCCGCCGAGGCAACGTTGAGGCGCTGGTTCATTGCCTCGGCTGAACAAGAGGTGGAGCTCTAGGACCGAGTGTGCGGCGAGGAACGGGTTCAGCCCACATGGCTCGCAAATGGTGACAGCTGGAGGAGAAAGAAGGAAGGGAGGGCAATTTCATCAATAAAATAGACAATGGGTAAAGTAGAGGTGGATTCATGTTGAGGTGGGCATTTTAGCGAACCCCACGGCTTGTCTAGCATTTTGGCGAAGCCACAACTTGGCGTGGGCATAATTCCAAAAAGCTCACTCATGGTGGAGTGGATGTGTTAAAGGTCTAGAACTGTATGGATTGCAATTTAAATGTTTTTATATGTATTTCTCCATTGGAATAACCATTAAAGCATCATTTGTATAGGTCAAGGGGGCTTTGGTCGTGTTACATTGTGCACAAACAAGCTAGATGGGCGCCAATATGCTGTAAAAAAGATAAGGTTGAAGGATAAAAGTCCTCAAGTGAATCAAAAGATTCTAAGGTTTGTATATTCCAATTGTTGCTTCATGCACTTTTCGTATTTTCTTGTCTTCATATTTGAAGATGACCTTGATGGTGAACAGTTTCTGTAGCTGAAGATGCACAATTACGATTTAGATTCATGCACTTCAGCTTTTTTTTTTTTTTGTAATGACCCAGCATCTGTAGCAATATTGATGGTTATCTTTAATTTTATTAATCAATTCAGTCATTCCCAGTTTACCACTTGTAGATTTTGTGTACTGTTGATACTTGTTCGTTCTTTCATGTTTGATGTTTCTTCCTGGGAGGTTGCTCCAGATATCTGTTATGCCCTTTGATTTAATATTTTGACAAGGTACTCAGAGAGGTAGCCACACTTTCACGGTTGCAACATCAACATGTTGTTCGTTATTACCAGGTGAACATTCCACATGCATGTTTTTTTCCCTTTGTAAATGATTGATTATTACGCTCTCAAGATTATGTGACTAATCACAGGCATGGGTTGAAACTGAGTATGGACAGCAGCACAGTTTGAATGCTGGTGGGTCTCGCACTGCTGAGAGCTCCATGTTCAGCTATGAGGACATTAGCCTTTCAGATGCAGGTGCTGGAAATAAGCAGGAATCCACATATTTATACATCCAAATGGAATATTGTCCCAGGTACGTTTCGTTTTGCAGTTATGCACTAAGGGAGGCCGTGCAGTGATTTACTTTCCATTTTTTGTACTTAGTTAAGAAACTTATGGTCCTTAAGATACTTATGGTCCTTGAGGTGTTATGTGTATCTTCTTAAACTACTATATAATTTATATGGGCTACAGTATACCTACAACACTGAAAAAATATCTTATTTTGAATGTCTTATGGCCATTTGTCTTGCCATTCTCTTGTTTTATAACCTCCTTAATCCCTTTCAAATTGATCCCTTTGTTAGATAAAAATACACCCTATAAAAAGAATTAGTGGGTATAAATAAATAGTTCTAGGGTAAAATGATGTATTTACAACTGTTACAGGCGATCTCTTTGACCTGCTAATTTGGATGGCTTCAGAAAATCAGAACTTTGCCTTGTACTGTAAGAAGATTATGGGTGCTTTATATCTAACTTCTTGACTTCTATTTGAAGGACCCTGCGGCAGGATTTTGAGACATACAGTTCATCTTTTGATGTTGATCATGCATGGCATCTATTTCGACAAATAGTGGAAGGCCTAGCTCATGTCCATAGCCAAGGAATCATACACCGTGACCTGACACCCAACAACATCTTTTTTGATGTTCGCAATGATATTAAAATTGGAGATTTTGGGCTTGGTATGCCACTTCCTAATGATATCCAGAACTGATATTTCTTTTCCATTTGTCTGGTTCTTGTTATAATTTTTCAGTATGTATGCCAAATAAAAAACCACAGAGTTTTATAGAAGATATAGCTATTGCTTATCTTTTATTTCTTTCATAACTGTACTCTTATTTTATAATGTTACTTTACTGAATTGCGTGGAATATATCCTCTAAATATGAAATACTGAAGTGTAATCCATCAGCATCTATTATATGAGTGGTATAGGACTTAATAGGCTCGTCTCTATTTCCTGACAACATATGGGATTTTGTAATATTTCTTTTTTCCCTTTCTTACCTTTTCTTCTTTGTCTTTTTTGCTTTCTTTTGACTTTTCTTTCTGGTTCTTGATAGTACTTGTGGGTTTCATCTCTAGCCTACCCCAGCTTGCTTGGTATTAAAAGGCTTTGCCGTTGTTGTTGTTGTTGTATGTGTGGGATTGGTAAATAGTGCATATGCCAGTTGTGTACTGAGGTACTCATTTTCAGAAACAATATGACATTGTGACAGGTTTGATCATATGAAGTTTGTAGTGTTTGTTGACAATTGAAGTGTTCGAATGAGCATATCTTGTTGTAATGTTTCAACTGGTGTGCTTTACTTTGAATGTTTCGGCTGGATTACAGAAATTTGATGCTTGGTTAATAGCGATATATTGAGGGTAACTTTCAACTGAAAACTTTTTTTTTTTACCATTTTCTCTCCAGCCAAATTTCTGAAGCTTGAGCAGCTGGATCAGGAACAATATCTTCCTACTGAGTCAATGGGTGTTTCAATGGATGGAACAGGTCAAGTTGGTACATATTTTTATACTGCACCTGAAGTAGAGCAAAAATGGCCACAGATAAATGAAAAGGTTAGAACAAATTACTAAGTCATTTTTATCTTACAAAAATGCCCGATAGAACGAAAATGGCCACAGATAAATGAAAAGGTTAGAACAAATTACTAAGTCATTTTTAGCTTACAAAAATGTCCGATAAAAACCATCTTTTATATTCTTGGCGTATTTCCCTATAAAACAAGAAATGCCATTAGCGTGTCCTAGCTGGATATGTGTTTTTCTTTCTGCTGCTTTCCCCCTTTGAATGCTGTGTAGTCTTTTGTTATTGAAATGAATGGCACAGTTTGGCTTGTTGTTTATTAATTAAACTTGCTGAAAGATGAGTACATGGCTTCAATAACTGGATAGTAGTTTCTAACTTAGTGGACTCTTCTATGCCAATTTTTAGGTTGACATGTACAGTCTTGGAGTTATTTTCTTTGAGCTTTGGCATCCATTTGCCACAGCGATGGAAAGGCATCTTGTTCTTTCTGATCTTAAACAGAAGGCAGATCCTCCAATATCATGGGCAAAACAATTTATAAATCAGTCAAGCCTGCTACGACGCTTATTGTCCCCAAGCCCCTCTGAGCGTCCATCTGCTGTCGAAATTTTGCAAAATGAACTGCCTCCTCGGATGGAAGATGAGTGGCTGAATGGTAAGCTATCAACTTCTCTGCATTAACGATCCTTCATTACCACCTAGTGGAGAAATCATGCCCTGAATATTGATTGAAGAGGGTGAGTAATTATTTCTAAATGAAAATACATTGTTGAATTTGAGGTTTTTGCTCTTATGATATCTTATAATTTTCTGCTGCAAAAATAGTCACAATACCTGTGGGGGGGGGGGGGGGGGGGGGTTATGAGTGGATTCGACAGCTTAAATAGACACCTTTTGTTTGGTCTACTCTTTGTGTTTATTAAGTGAACCGATTGGATTTCATCTTTTTTATCTATCTTTTCCACACAAAAAAAAGGATACTTTTCTTTCTTAATAGATTCTGCAGTCACCATCAATTGAATAGTGCATTCAATCTGTTTGAGTAATTTATTCTACTGCTTTTCTGCAAATGATACAGATGTATTGAGAATGATACAAACACCAGAAGACACGTATGTCTATGACAGAGTTATATCTACAATATTTAATGAGAACAGGTTGATTGGCAAATTGCAATGCCAACATGAAAGCAGTAAAAAGCCCACCAGTACTATTGATAATAGTGAACTTCTGGATACCATCATTGAGGTTGCAAAGGAGGTTTTCAAAAGACATTGCGCTAAAAGGTTCCAGATATCACCCTTGCATACTTTGGACAGGAATTTCACTAAAAACAGGTATGTTGATTTATGTACTGCTCATGTTCTCTTATGAGATGGTTGGTGCTTGGCTAATGCTTCATCTTAAAAAGGAAGACAAAATGCCAACTGGTGCATGTTCTGTGAATAACACTCTGTTCTGATATTTGATTCTATAATCGCCTATTTTTTAGTGGTAAGACAGTAAAAATCTTGACTCAAGGAGGAGAAATGCTAGAACTTTGCTACGAGTTGCGGACACCATTTGTTATGTCAATTGCTGCTAATCAGGTATGTGATAAGTTGCTGTCCTTGTTGGTCCTTCTTTATTTTAGTTTGAATGTGTATGCTTCTAGTTTTTGTCTTCATGTGTTAATAATTAGTATTATATCAATTTTATATTTTAGAGTAACACTATTGTTGTCTCGCAAAAGGGGTTTAGCCTAGTGGTTACGGTGCCTTAGTAGCCCCCATCAGCTTGGGTTCAACTCTCGTGGGAATGAATTTCAGGCTGAGGGTAAAAAATCTTCTCGTTGTCCCATTCGAACTTACAGGTCTAAGGCCTGGCCCAAGCTTACACAGGCGACAGTTCCGCTGTGTAAGGGTGGGGCAGGGGTTTGAGGGGTTTTCGCAACCTGCGTGAGAGGGTCTCTTCTTCTTACTGCAGTGCCGCAGGGGCAGTCTTACCCCTGTCAGTTGAGTTTTTTTTTTTACATTATCATTGTCTCCTTGCAAGATAGTTTATTAGTCAGATTGGATATTGGTTTCACTTGTCATTATGGACATGAAAGTTTCATGGATATGTTTTTTTACCACTGTTTTTCCAACTATACGGTAGTATTTTTTTTAATATGTGCTCCATATTAAAATCTATTAATGACATAATGATAAGAAAGTATGTTTTTGAAAAATTGCTAGGAAAATTTTTAAGTGTTCATTGTTAATATTTTAACACCATTGGGTCGAGATGAAAATAGACACCATACAAGTAAAGGGAATGGAATATGTACTAAACTTCATGCGCCTGTATCAATTGATGGTGAATGCATTTCTATCATCTATGTGGTTGATGACATTATTGATTGTTTTTTACAACCCTGAACCAGTAATTGTAGGAAACATTAGTTTAGACATATCATCTTGTCTCTGACTTATTCCAGATGTAGACGTGGTAAATTTTACTGCATTTTCTGCGGGTCACTTGTCTTTGATTTTTCCTTCAATGTGGTTTGACACTGCTGTATATTCTGATACATTGAAATGATATCAAGTGAACTGATCATCTGTTGAGATGCTATTTTGGAATTTTTCTTGGGATCATATGGCATTGTTATATGCTTTCTCTACCTGTTTTCCAACTTATTACTTTCTCTGCAGACATCATCATTTAAGCGTTATGAGATATCTTGGGTTCACAGAAGGGCAATTGGCCATTCAACTCCATATCGGTTTCTTCAGGTCAATGCTTTAAATATGCTAAATTTCATTATAAATTCAATAATTTTGTCCTTGGCACCTTTAAACTATCTACTATTTCTGTTTCGAGGTCTAGTTTAGAAATCCTTATTGAAGATTATTGAATTTCTGTTAGGGTGATTTTGACATCGTCGGTGGTGCTTCTCCAATACCAGAGGCTGAAATTATTAAGGTAGCACATCTTTAAAAGTGCCATACTGGCACCCTCAACTTTTGTTAGATGTCTACATTGTTTGTTTTTATAAATAGCGTAAGAGTTCCGGCTTTTGCTTCAAATGAAGCTACCTACATTGATGCTATCATATGATATGATCTTTCATTTTGTCCAAAAAAAAAAAAAGACACTGCAGTTTTGTGTTGTCACAATCATTATTTATGTAATATAGGTGGTTTTGGACCTTGGGGGCCGTTTCTATGATTATAAGGCACTAGTTATTCGCCTGAATCATAGCAGGCTGGCTGAAGCAGTTTGCTCCTGGGCAGGAGTTCTCCCAGAACGAAGACAGAATGTTGCTGAGGTAGGATAGTTTTCCTTGCCTGTTTCTGAAATTCTTACAATCATCTTTGTTGATATCTTTCCTTTTCTTTGTTCAGTTTCTTTCTTCAACTCTTGTCCAATATTGGCCCAATAAGGCTGATCGCAAATCGCAATGGAGTTTGATAAGGGGGCAACTATTACAGGTATAAGGAAATTTATGCGGTGCAATGAACAATCAGTCTAGTATGGTGATAACCGTTAATTTTTTCTTATAAGAGCATCATTGTTGAATTACAAGGAAAATTGTTCTTCACATACTTGGATCTACAGAATAAATAGAATGCAGTATGTGCAAATTATCTTCCACATTACATTGTGCCTTGTGAATGATATATATTTTGCTTTATCCGCATCCGATAATTCTTATTCACACAATAGCCCACCAAATATTCTGATTCAGGCTTTGTAAAGCGTATGCTATTTCCGTTTAAAATACTTTTCATGGAATCCATCTTTTGAGGGACTGCTTGTGCTAGATTTTTTACCAAAAATTGTGCTAAGAATCTTATTCGACCCCAATTATAGAAAAGGAAAATTTTCCAAGCAAATAAGATATCTGCTTTATTGAATGCTTCAGGATCTTCGTCTTTCTGAAGAAGTTGTTGAGAAGCTACATAAAGCAGATCAGCGGTTTTGTGGTGCTGCAGATCAAGTTCTTGCTAGACTAAGAGGGACCCTATTCTATGGTAGTGATTCATTTTTTTCAATATTTGCTTGAATTTAGGAATATCTAAGTTATTATATTTCCTATTGTAGATAAATCTGCATGCAAGGCTATTGATGATCTATCCACTTTTCTCAAGTGCTTAAGAGTATGGTCAGT